>ML790337.1:90258-112772 GCA_009831015.1 Picea engelmannii | reverse complement strand
CTGTACAAACCCTTGTGAGCAACTCAGTGGTGAAATATCCACTCACCTTGTTCCACAGCTTGGTCTCGGGGATGAAAGACTCCTCCACACCATTCTAGTCTCAACCCATCTCCATCTAGCGCTTCAAAAGGTAGCAGACCGTACTTTTCTTGTGTTTCCAGTAAGGGTGCACCATCATCTAGAGGGAGGTTCGATCCAGCTTATCCTGAGGGCCTGGGGCCATTCCGACAATTGGGTTTTGTTTGCAGGGGTATGACCATCAGTTTGAGGGATTTTCTAGAGGGTTGTCATCATTCTACTTTTGTCTGCAGATTGGGACGTCTTGGAGCCATAGGGGGCACCCTGTGATTCAGTAAAACTCAGATCTAGGGAGATCTGCTTGAGATATGAGTCTGAAACGTCTCCCACGGGATTCTCATAGCCTGATCTGTATTCTTGGAGAGTTTCAGAGCATTTGGAGGCCTCCTTCATCAAGGCCGAACCAGCTAGGGTTTCAGTCATCCAGTGGGGCACACCATTCAGTGGAGGAATTCAGATCTATAGGGTTTGAGAGTGGATTTGGGAATTTGGACATCTGGGTTGTCCTTACAGTTGACCGATATATCATTTGGCATATTTCTCGGGATGATTGGACACTTTTGGTAGCAGGGCTGAATTATTGAGGGCTTTAGCATTCTAGCAGGGCGTGGCACTTTCCAGCTTGGAGGTTGAGCACTAGTACGGCTCAGATCTACTTGATTCAGTCTTCATTGTATATCTAGCCTTTGGAGGCTTATTTTGTATTGTCGGGAGCATTTTGTAGCAGCTCATATCTATTTCTTGTACGACCATTTGAGGTTTATGCCAGATTGGCCATCTATTGTATTGATCTTACATTGCTCATAATAAAAAGGTCAGATCTTTGCTTGTGCTTCTACATCTTGAATATATTGTGATCTTCATGTGTTGATGAATCTTGTATGCACTTAATAACTCAATAAATACCTGCACATCAATAGATCAGTAGTAGTTAGTGATTCCAAGAAAAGATTTGGCTTGGGATCATTACAGTGGTATTAGAGCTTCAATCCTCCAAACCTATGGAAGGATCGGCACATGCAAAGGTAAAACGATATCTCTATGGGTCGGAGGAAGAAACCCAACAATGAAACAGAGGATGAGATGGAGGGATTCAGAGATGACCATGAAGTTGTAGACTTGACTCTTGTAGCAGCGGAATTTAACAAGTTCCAACAATCCGTCAACCGCATGGAAAGCACATTGGTCCGATATTTGGACGAATACCATGAAACCAACAGGAAGGGACAGGCTGAGATTTATGAAACATTGAAGAAAGTTGACGAGAACCTGCAGATAATGAACATGAACCAATCCAAGCTAACTGCATTTCTAATGGAAATGGCACATAAGGGGAAAGACCCTGATACTTATGGGCATAAGGAGGTCGGTGGATCCGGTGGGATCCATGAGGAGATCAAACATAATCAGGAGAAAGCTTCCAGATTCGAGGGGAGTTTGGAAGGAGACACACTCCAGGGTTAAATGGGTAGCAAGATCAATTCAAGGAGATACATACCCACATTCACAGATGAACATCTTGGCCGACATATGAGTGGCAGAGCCAACCCGAGACTGTATATGCCCACATTCTCAGATGAGCTAGGGCAACATGAATTGGTTGAAGATTTTGTGGGACAATTGGTGAGGAGTACCAATGAATACTACAGTTTGGATATGAAGATCCAAAAACAGATGTCCCTAAACCAGTATTGTCAACTCAAGTTCAGAAATCAACCTAGGACGAACAACAGGGGCAGTTTTGAGTTTGAACGAAGAGCGAGAAAAATAGAAATTCCATACTTTGATGGTACGGCCAAGATGATAGCTCAATCTTGGGTACAAAAGTTGGATACTTACCTGCAACTCAACCCCATGAGAGAGATGGAGGCCATCAAATTCACCACTATGTACCTGGATGGCAAGGCTCATGACTGGTGGTATCATGGACTCACCACACTCGGCCACAATCATATTGTATTCTATATAGAGTTCGCTCAGAGGCTCATTGATAGATTTCACCAAGGAGATCCTGAGCTACATTTCCGGGAGCTTACCCAACTCAAACAAACATGTACGGTTGAAGTGTATATTGATGAATTTCAGAGATTGGCAGTTATGGTACATGATATGTCCCCAACAAGGCTCATGATGATTTTCACAGAAGGGTTGATGGAACCCTTGAAGGGTTGGGTAAAGGCCTTTAAACCCCACAACCTACAAGAGTCCATTTGGAAGGAGAGGGATTTGGGGCTAATTGCGAAGCCTAGATTCATACCTAGACCACCTCTTAACAGTGGAGGAAGAGATCAAAGACCTCCAATGAATCAGGGGGGACGTGACCCAAAGGGATTTGACAGGGGCCATGGTAGGATAGATGACAATGCCAGAAGGGAACTCTGGAGAAATAAACTCTACTTGACTTGCAAAGAACCATGGAATCCATCACATAAGTGCATGGGACGTGGCCAGGTTCACTATATAGAAGTTACCTCGGACAATGAAGAGGAGGAAGAGTATGGACAGATACAAAACATTGAGGCCAAAACTGCAGAGACAGGAGAAGAGGAGGTTCTAGAACTTGACTGTGTGGCTGGAGAGAAGGCTACCTTGGCATCTATCAGTGGGGTACCCAAGTTCAACACCTTCAGGATGAGAGGGGTCTTGCAGGGACAGAGAGTCTCGGTTCTGATTGATGGAGGAGCTTCCCACAATTTCATTGATGAGGCATTACTAAAGAGGAGGCACATACCTACAGTAGAGTTTGAAGGGTTCAAAGTAGAGGTAGCAGGTGGGAGTACTATGCCCTGTGATAGATACATACCAGGTATGAAACTCACCTTAGGAAGGCATGAGTTAGTTTAGGATGTGTATGTGATGGATCTTCCCGATACCAACATCATCCTAGGGGTGCAGTGGCTCAACACCTTAGGTCCCATCACCACCAATTACAAGACCATGGAAATGTCCTTTATAGAGGAAGGAGGATGAAAGGTTGTGCTCAGAGGCATGACAGGTAAATCCGCCAGAGCGGTCACGACCAAGAGGATGGAATCCATCTTCAGAAGGGAAGAAATTGTATACGCAACATAATGTAAAGTCTCAACACGAGTGGACGAGAAGGGAAAGGTGCACTATGCTCCGGAGATTAAAAAGATCCTTGACAGGCACCACAAGGTGTTTGGGATGATTCCTTTGGGTGTGCCACCAGATAGGGGGTTCGAGCACATTATTGAGCTAGAAGTAGGGGCTAAACCAGTTATCACCACACCCTATAGGCATCCCAAGAAGTATAAAGATGAGATAGAGAAGGCCATCAAAGAGCTTCTAGACATGGGACACATCAGGCCGAGTTCAAGCCTGTTCGCTTCTTCAGTAGTCTTGGTTAAGAAAAAGGACGGAACGATGAGAATGTGCATTGACTTCCAGGCTTTTAATAAAAAGACGATCAAAAACAGGTACCCCATACCCAGGATTGATGAGTTGCTGGATGAACTGCATGGAGCTATCTATTTCACAAAACTTGATCTCTGTTCGGGCTACCATCAAATCAAGATGAGGGAGGAGGACATCTCAAAAACAACCTTTAGGTGTCACTATGACCATTACGAGTCTTTGGTAATTCCCTTTGGGTTAACCGATTCCCCAACCACATTCCAGTCCTGCATGAACCATGTGTTCAACAAACAACTGAGGAAACACTTATTGGTATTCTTTGATGACTTACTCATTTACAGCAAAACCTGGGAGGAACACCTTCGACATGTGGACCAAATCCTATCAATCATGGAATAACAGTCACTATATGCCAAGGAATCCAAGTGTGAGTTTGGGATGACAGAGGTACTCTACTTGGGACACATCATAGGGGAAAAAGGAGTACAGGTACACCAGGAGAAAATAGCATACATTAGGGAATGTCCTACTTTGAAGACACTCACAGAACTGAGGGGATTCCTAGGCCTATGCACATACTACAGGAAATTTGTTAAAGGGTTCTCTCAACTGTGCACACCCTTGACTGACCTGACCAAAAATGGGTCCTTCAAATGGAGTGATGAGGCCCAAGCCACTATGGAGAAAATGAAAGAAGTCATGAGTACCTGTCCAGTTCTAGCTCTCCCAGATTTCGACATACCCTTCACCTTGGAGTGTGATGCATCGGAGGAAGGTATAGGGGCCATGTTGATGCAGAATAGGCACCCCATTGCCTATGAAAGTCAGAAACTCAGAGGTATTGAACTACTTTATAACATTTATGACAAAGAAATGTTGGCTATCATGCATGCACTATCCAAATTTAGGCAATATTTGGTAGGTGCAAGGTTTGTGGTCAAATCAGACCATAATAGTCTTAAATATCTACTAGAGCAGAAAGATTTGAATGAAAGACAACAGAAATGGGTAAGAAAAATTCAGGCCTACGACTTCGACATTGAATTTGTCAAGGGGAAGAACAACGTTGTAGCTGATGCATTATCTAGGAGGCCATCCATTTTTTCCATGTTCGGTATGTCAGTTGACTGGAAGGATCACTTGATAGTGGAATATGAAAAGGATCAGTTCGCTTGTCAACTACTGGATGAACAAATACAGGACGGAAACTTCAGGGTCATAAAGGACCTCATTTATTACAAAGGCCGAATCGTCTTAGTTCCTGGATCAGTTCTCAAAGCTAAGATCTTGCATGCGTGTCATAACTCACCAGTAGCAGGACATCAGGGCATCAGTAAGACGTAAAGGCAGGTGGGAGAGAGGTTTGCATGGAAAGGCCTCAAGGAGGATGTGATTAAGCATGTCAAAGAGTGCACCACATGCCAAGAAAACAAGGATGAGCAGACGCACCCTGCATGACTGTTGCAACCCCTACCCATTCCAGAACACAAGTGGGAGAGTATATCCATGGATTTCATCACCGGTTTGCCTAGAGCACAGGGGAAGGATTGCATTTTCATGGTGGTGGACAGATTGACAAAGTTTGCACACTTCTTTTCCATAGCCACAGACTTCAGCGTGACACAGGTGGCTGAATTATTTTTCAGAGAGGTGTTCAGACTACATGGCCTACCCAAGACCATTATCAATGATAGGGACAACAAATTCATGAGTACGTTTTGGCAAGAGTTGTTTAGATTAGTAGGTATGGCATTGACTCCTAGTACTAGTGATCATCCTAAGAGGGACGGTAAGACTGAAATAGTCAACAAATTGGTGGAAGGCTACCTCAGAAATTACATAGCAGGACAATAGAAAGCATGGGTCAGATGGTTGCACTTGGGAGAATATTTCTGCAACACCACCCATCATGTATCCATAGGCATGACACCCTTCAGAGATTTATATAGCTATGATCCCCTTTCCTTTGTGGAGATTGCCTTTGGGGACAGTAGGGCACCCATGGTGCAGGATTGGGTACAACAGAGCCAAGACATTCTCAGGGAATTGAAGGATCATCTACAAAGGGCACAAAACCAGCAGAAGGTCCAAGCAGACAAGCACAAAGTTGACCGGACTTTTGAGGTTGGCGATTTAGTCTACTTGAGGCTACAACCATACATTCAGGCTTCCATTAAAAGAAGCAGAGTACCTGATCAGGTGGAAGGATTTAACCATTGAGGATTCCACTTGAGATAAGGAACACGTGGTAAGAGAAGTAGGTTTGGAATTGCTTGAGGACAAGCTATTTCAAGCAGGGGAGACTGTAATGTCCACCACCTCTTAGAGAGGTGATGTGGAGACTCAGTGGCCTGGGCACCCCCACTAGGTCATAGTCTTACACTGAAGGGGGAAGTCAAGGAGGCTAAAGTTATATTTTTAAGTTGACTTAAGAAAGGAAAAGGGATTAAGGGTAAAAGATAACTCAACAGAAGAATAGAAGATTAACCCTGGGAGTTAACCTAACTCAACAGAGAATTAGAAGGAAAAAGTATAAGTGAGAGGTTGGGGTGCACCTATTAGGCATTCTGGTTTTCGATTAACATTTTCTATTTCTCTTGAGCATTCAGTTTGGGGGTTTTGGTATACAAACCCTTGTGAACAACTCAGTGGTGAAATATCCACTCACCTTGTTCCGCAGCTTGGTCTCGGGGATGAAAGACTCCTCCACACCATTCTAGTCTCAGCCCATCTCCATCTAGCGCTTCAGAAGGTAGCAGGTTGTATTGTTCTTGTGTTTCCAGTAAGGGCGCACCATCATCTAGAGGGAGGTTCGATCCAGCTTATCCTGAGGGCCTGGGACCATTCCGATAGTTGGGTTTTGTTTGTAGGGGAAGGACCATCAGTTTGAGGGATTTTCTGAAGGGTTATCATAATTCTACTTTTGTCTATAGATTGGGACGTCTTGGAGCCATAGGGGATGCCCTGTGATCAAGTAAAACTCAGATCTAGGGAGATCTGCTTGAGATCTGAGTCCAAAACTTCTCCCACGGGATTCTCATAGCTTGATCTATATTCTTGGAGAGTTTTAGAGCATTTGGAGGCGTCCTTCATTAGGGCCAAACCAACTAGGGTTTCAGTCATCCAGTGGGGTGCACCATTCAGTGGAGGAATTCATATCTATAGGGTTTGAGAGTGGATTTGGGAATTTGGACATCTAAGTTTTCCTTACAGTTTCCCGATCTATCATTTGGCATATTTCTCAGGATGATTGGACACTTTTGGTAGTAGGGAAGAATTATTCAGGGCTTCATCATTCTAGCAGGATGTGGCACTTTCTAGCTTGGAGGTTGAGCATTAGTACGGATCAGATCTACTTGATTTAGTCTTCATTGTATATCCAGCCTTTGGAGGCTTATTTTGTATTGTCGGGAGCATTTTGTAGCAGCTCATATCTATTGCTTGTACGACCATATGAGGTTTATGCCAGATCGACCATCTATTGTATTGATCTTACATTGCTCATAATAAAAAGGTCAGATCTTTGCTTGTGCTTCTACATCTTGAATATATTGTGATCTTCATGTGTTGATGAATCTTGTATGCACTTAATAACTCAATAAATAGCTGCACATCAATAGATCAGTAGTAGTTAGTGATTCCAAGAAAATATTTGTCTTGGGATCATTACAAATCCTAAACTAAATGTATGGAGGAAGGAATTTCATTTGTTCTTATGATCCCTTGTTCAAGTTGTTTAGCTTCTTTAGCAAGAGTGTCGACATGACCATTTTGATGATGAAGGATATGGTAATATTCTACCAAATTGAAATTACGCTCATTTTTTTCAATCCTTTGATAGATCTGATAGAGACTCAGGTGATCATGTTTTCTTAGCCTTCACAATCATTTGAAAATCAACTTTGAGTCTCCTATTATAGAAATATCAGCTCCTAGGTTTACTCTGATGAGTTTTAATCCAATATAGACTACAAAATGTGTGGCCAAGTCCCCATGCGAAATGTGATAGCTCTTCTCCATCAGAATAAAATATAATCCCCCCTGCACATGCCACCCTTGGATTTCATTTTGATGGCCCATAAAAAAAAATTGTTTTTCCTTGCTCATGTCTCCAAGTTGTAAAGTATGATTCGATAATCTCGAGTTTCCACTGTGGGTTTTTTGAGGGGACATAAGAGGGTGTCGAAAGATAAAAATATATGCGGCTAAGGATACCATTTACTCACTCTTTATTTGCATGATCTAGGCCCTCGAGGGATTCTAGGTTACATTCTTTGGCACATATGGTTTCAGATAAAAGACTGCAGGACAAAGAGTGGACTCTGGTGGCAGGGAGATATATGTCTTGGAATATTTCTTTATTCATTGCTATCCATAGTTCCCAACAAATGAGTTTTGGAACAACTTTTCAGAGTCGCACCAATATGGTATTTTTGAAGAAATTGCATGAATATCTTTTCTTCCTATGAAAGAACATGCCATTCCAATTAGAGGGAAAGATGTGTCGTGATTGCATACTTTTGTATAGGAGGACCTAAAATTGCTTCGATAAATCACAATCAAAGAAGAGGTGATGTGTTGATTCACTGGCTATTTTGTAGAGAACACATCTTGAAGGTACAACTATTCCTCTTTTTTGCAAATTTTTTGTTGTTAATAATTTTACATGGATCATAACCAAACTTAAATAATTAATCTTAGGGAGGGATTCAACTTGCCAATTATGAGCCCATATCTTGGATCAAGGATATTTAGATATTCCCGATAGAAGTTAATGGAATCCATATTTAACCAAATATCGTTTAGAGACCCAACTACGTTCATCATTTTAGTGAGAATCGATCCGTGAACTTCCTAGAAGGAGGTGGAAAATATTAATTCCCAAGGGACCCATATGATCAAGAGGGGAAATTTTCCTCCAACCTTTCCACTTTCCATTATTTTCCCAGACTGAGAGGTATGACAACTTGTTGAGTTTTATAAAAGAGAGGATCGTAGAGAAATACAATAAAACATATGCATAAATAAAACAAAGAATCTACCCAATAAAAAAGAGACATGGATATACATGGTTCACCCAATGTGGGCTACGTCCTCCAGAGAAATTTCCAGTCCTTTTTTTTATTATTATCCAACAAATGAAGGGATACAACCTACAACACTCTTGCTGTAACTTCCTCTTCTTTATCTCATAGTCTCCTATCTCAGAATACAATATTCTCTCTAACTCATAGCTGCAATACAATTCCTCATAAAAGAGGGTTTCCTTATAGGGAAATTATCCTTAACATCACTTCTACCATAATCTCTATGATCTTATAATGAACGGTCCATATTGATAATGAAATTACAATATTTTAGAAGGCAATTTTCACAAAAAAGTCTCTTCAGGGGCGCTGCCCCTGAATCCCCACCAGGGGGGAGCTCCATAAAGTTTCTTCACCCCCCATGGACTCCCCTAGATTCATATGTGGGGAGGAAATCCCACCCACACCCCACATTAGGAAATGGGGTCCAAATGTGGCTGAAACAAGACCTATGAATTAGGAAGATAATGAGGCTCGACAACCAACACTGAGTCCATTTATAGCACCCCAATCCTTCAAAGAATATAGGTCCTTATTATTTCCCAATGGAGAATTAACCATGATACTATTAGTCCATAAATTAATGGAAGCCCCATTTCATTGTAGCCAGGAAAGTTGGGATTGAATTAAAGGATAAACTTCTTTAATGAGTTTCCATATTGGAAATGCTTTGGAATTTGAAATAGGAACATGAAGACATCAGAGTCTAGAGTGGTTGAAGTATCTAGAGAGGAGGGTACTTTTCCACCATTCATTCTCCCCTGAGACAAAACACCATACAATTTTTTTGCCCAAAGAAACATTCATGAGAGAAGGGTCCTATTAATGGGCAAAATTGACCGCCCGTCAATTCAAAGAATGAGTCCGGTCTGGGGTTGTCTAAATAACCGAATTCGTTTGGTATAACTCATCCTGATGGGTTTAATGGATCCGTTAGCCAATCTAAAAGTCCTAAAGAAACAAATAAAAGAATGAAATAACTAACTAGTTACTAATTACTATATGTATCTGTACATAAGTATGACATAACTATTGTAGATCTGTTAAATAACAGATTTACTTATCTTATTTATGTACATGATTTACACACTACAAGTTTTAATCTAAACTTACACAACTCAATGTGAAAAAATGACTGCTTTGAAAAAGCAGATAAAGAAAGAACATAAGATATTTTTTCGTTTTTTCTTTAACAATCTAAACTAATAAGAAAAATACTATGAAACAAAAATATGTGGATGATCAAAATCTAGACCATATAATCGAGTTTTAGTGATGAATAAATGACAGAAAAACATAAATGAGCTAACCTGTTAGTGAGTTAATGATATGCATCCAAACATCTGTACGATTAGAGAACATCCAACCATGTCCAAGAGGGAAACCTGCAATGAACCTTAAAATTGTTCTGAATAAATGCAGAACAATGTGTTGGCAGTTGAGTTTTAATAACATAATGAATGATGCAAATATTTGCTGTGATCTTATGATTGCAAGAAATTACATTTGAGATAAATCTAATTGTAACAACGTGCATTTAATCATTCAACTAAAACTTACAGATAAATCCTGTCATTTGAGTTGAATAAATGATCACTCTGTTTAATATCTGAAGCATCAAATATGGACGATATTTTGAAAAGTATTATCCCAAAAACATAACAAATTGTGAAGTCTAAAGCTATCAAAAAACTATCATTTTATCAGGATAAACAAAACATGAATGAAAACATCATTTACAAGAAGCTAAAGCTAAAATGCATACTGTTGTTCCATTCAAATTTGGGAATTAATTGTCCATCTTTGAACCCCAGGCCAAGATGCCTTCATTACAAAAATCTGAAGTATTTAAAGAGTTCAGGCAAACTAAGCATTCTATCTTCTAAGATAGGATCAAATCCATAGATGATTTACTAATTACAAAAATAGAGGGTGATAAAACCACTCAATATCAAACTGTATCTCCCAAAATTATAAAAGGTTTGTTTCTGTTTACAAAATGAGCCAAAGAAATGGCTAATTAACTAATCCCATAAATAGTCCATATTTTGAGATCACCACAAGATACATGATATCCCGAAAGAAAACGAAATGAAGAAATTAGACATTTATTCAACTAATATTTTCCAAATTTTTTCATGAGAATTGACTGGCTAAAGAATCTATTGATTCTATTTCTAGTCTTATTTTAAACAACAGAAATCTAATTCAATCTATATTAATAAAAAAAAAATCAATAAAAGCACAAATAAGATAAAAACAAATCTTTATCTTTCAACTGAATGCTAAATTCGACTCATAAAACCTCAGAGTTAATCACTGCTTTGACACACTCAACATTTTTTATTATGACATTTTGAGTTCTTTTCAAGCGTTTTCCTTGCCTTTGTGCACTGATTTTGAGTTCGTGGTTTTCACTTGTTAATGAGTCAATCTAAGATGAGAGGGTCTTGATATTCACATGAAGGACGAGGAGATTTGTGTAATATTTGCCTATCTAATGAAAACACACTTCACACTGTGGATCTTGAACAGTTGGTTGAGGAAACACATGACTGTGTGTCAAAATGCTACCACTGTCCACTGTGGGTTTTTGACTGAGTTTGATCCCTGGAAAATATTCGTTATGTTTCAGGCATGGTGGCAGATTATCTACAAAATCGTAAGTCTGTCTGGGATCTGATTTATGGTAATTTGGGTCTTCCTCCTTCAAGAACTTTTCGATATCAGAATTGGAGCTCTCATGGACCTTGATCACCTTGATCGAGCTCATATGAGATTTCGATTTATTTCGTAATCTCCTTGAGATTAATCTCCCAACTCTTTCATTATTAAACCCTACGTCTAGATTCTTCCTTGATAGTTTGTGTGAGCGTTTATTGGTGGTCTTTGCCATGGTAGGGAAAACTTCCTTCTCACGCTCAGGATATTCAATGACCCTAGGGTCAACATCCTGTTGCTCAAACATAGGCTCATTGAGCGTGGCCTTATCATAGGGTTCTTTGGATAAGAAAATTGGTCTGTCACTGGAAGGGATAGGGGGTTTTTCCAGCATAGGATTATCAACCACAGGAACCTCTGTAGGGTTGGATGTAACAAAGCCATTGCGAGATATAAAAGTATCCCAATCGTCACCCTGTAACTTCAAATGATGGACTAACAACATCCTAATTAACCCATGGTGGAATAAACTGGAATTCAAACTCTGCCTTTTATACCTCTTATCCATTTTATATAAACTTCTCAATAAGTAAAATGGCATGTTCAACTGGAAATCGATGAAATTCATGAACAATCTTATGTGGTAAAGAAAAATGAGGCCGAAGCAACCTTCACATGTAATGAACTATCTTAAAACTGCCAATAAACTATGCTACCTAGTCTTTAACAGAGATATCGACATACCTTTGTCACAACACTAGATTTTCCAAGAGGTAAAGAACAAACTTCACGAAACCTCCTCCAACTTGGAATTCTTAAACCATTTTTGCTCGGTAAGGGGAAGGCTTGTTGCCTGGCTCAAAAATTCCTCAGTGATTTTGATTTGAACATCACCCACTTTGGCTCAGCATCCATCGAAAGAGAGGGCGAACTCCTGGGCTGCTTGCAAGTTGTAACCTTGGAATTTATTGAGAAAATCAAGCCAACTGTTATCCATGATTTTGGTTGTCATGATGATATATTGATGATGGTGTAATCAGTCTCTTCATTAGAACTATCTACTGAGAAAAGTTACCTTCATCTCTTTCTAGAAATCACATTTTGGAGGAAGGTTCGCAGGCTGCTAATACATTTGCCTGCGAGAATGCATGTTTCTCGCAGGCTGCCTTAAAGCCAGGGTGCGAGAAGTTCGCACTGTGTCTAACTACTAGGGTGCGAACTCTTTCTAAAAAGGGGAAAAAGATGAATTATCGAAGCTTCTAGAAGGGAATCTTCTAAAAGGATGAGATGGCATTCGAATGGTTATCTAAGTACTGGATTTCTAGATATTTTGGGATCATTCTTATCCAAGTAACTAATTCATTCTCTCCTATATATTGAGGGAATTCTCATGGAAAATGTTAGAAGAAAACAAGCAAGAGATTCATTGGAGAATTAGTGTAAAGGATTGTTTGAAGGACTGATGCTATAGCAGCTAAGAACTCTAGCAAGTTTATCAAAGGTGGTTGATCTTCTTCATGCAAGTAAGCAAGTGTGTGTGTCGAAGCCAAGGGTCATCAAAAGGAAGTTTGCGACATCAAGGCTCAGGTTGTAATCTTTACTTTCCATCAATATGATACAGTAATATGTCTCTTTCCCATAAAGCTGATTCCACTTTATTGTATAACTCCTTGATCATATACATAGATTGACTGTTGAATATATTGAGTTGTCTTCATTTCGATTGGTTTGTATTGTTGTGGTCTTGAATGTACGAGAGCATTGGAGCGAAGCGGGAGCAACAAATACCAAAGGAAGCGATCATAAGGTATGTTCATGGTTCTTGCCTCCTATTTGATTCAATAGTTAAAATCTAGGGAAAGTGTATTATTCTGTCTTGATTTGTTCGAGATCCAGGTGGATCTAGGGAGATCGGTTTGTGTCTGCACTTACGGATTTATCCAATAAAAAAATTGGCGACTCCACTGGGGAACATCCCATTTTCTTTGTGGATTTTTGTCTTTTTCTGTGGCCATTTTCTCTGGTTCTACTTTTCTCCTGTCCTATCAGTCTCTGAGTCTTCAGGATATCCTGATAGACCTTCTGAGTCTAGAAGCCTTTTTGAATTTTACTTCATTTTTCAAATTTTTGGATATGTTCAGGAATTATCGCACTACACTTCATTGCAACCTGCGAGAATTGGTAAGGTTTGCACCCTGCTCATAGGTTTCAGTGCGAGGTTCTCGCACCTTGCTCAAAGGTTACCTGCGAGAATCAGTGATTCTCGCACTGTGTAATATTGCTTACCTGCGAACATTCTTTTTCAAAAATTTTGATTTTAAGTTTTGTTTTTTCTAACTGCCCAGATCAGTTGGATTACCTCTCTTGAGCTTCTTGGACCATTGATTGATATATTTATTGCTTTAGTTTGCATACATGAATAGTCTTAGGCTTTCAAGGCTTTTCTTGTCATTTGTGGCTTGAATTTTGTTTCTCGACTCTTCTGGAAAAAACCATTCTCTCTGACTTCATATTCTGGGTGTGTTTGATTTGTTGGGATCCAGTGATTGGTTGAAAGTTAAGTTTGCTTGGTTTTCTCATTTGTTCATGGTTTGAAAGATCATCTTCTCTTCAATTTTAAAAGACTATTTTGGTTTGCTCTTTATTTTTTCTTTCATTGAAAGAATTGATTGGGTTGGTTATTGTTTGATTCTTTGCTTTTGGTTTTCTATATTCTCATTTGCATAGTGAGGATCCTTTTTGGAAAGTGAACAAAATTTTTTTCTTTCAAAATATTCTTTTTGTTTTTAGAAAACTTGGAAAATCAAATTATCGAGATTGTTGAAGTATTAGAAAAGACACATAGAGAATTGTCATTTGTTAAATCATTGTTTGTGTTGGCATTTGAAAGGAAATTTTGCATTGTAGTATAGGGTTGATCTGAAAATTTTCTCTCTCTCCCATACATATAGTTCATTGAACGAAAGTGATACATTTCATTCTCATCTTTGCATTGTTTGGGTCAGAGTCATACAACATAAGTTTCATTTCCGTTACCTTTGAGTAAACAATAGCTCCTTAAAACATTGCATAATCATAAAATTTATCTAGTAACTCTTTTCTAGGGCTCTTTTACACCAACATTTAGCTAGGCTAGCGCTTTGGAGTAGGAAGAGAGATACACTCTCCAAATGAACAAAACACACAATAGCATCTTGTGTTAGGGAGTGTTAAATTCCATTTGCAACATCTTGTCCTGGGAAGCCCTTCTCACACAAGGGTCAAACATTAGGTCGCATTGATATCGACAGAGTTACTCACCCTGCTTTGTTGGTGTCCGTGTAGAGATTGCATGTATTACGGGGATCACTCTGAGGTATACCCACAATGATGAGTGGAAGCCTTTTGAGTTGATTTTGGGCTAGATACCCTGCCCTTCCGTGTGGATCGGATTTTCGACTGTTCCCCCAATATTTACTGTTGTTTGTGGTGACCTTAGTGGCCTATCTCTCTAGGTTCTTACCCGAGGTGACTGTGAAGGGGAAAGTCTTCACGGTACCTGGAATTGACGTTGGCCAAACTCACTCGGACTCCTTGGAGGGTATACCCACGATTATGTGTGGGAGCTTGCACCAGGGTGTAAGTCCGTTAAGCAGGTCGTCAGCATAACTTTTCCACCATAGCCCCGCCCCTTCTCGTCTCGTTGTTGAGATGTTGGATTTCATCACCAACTAGTGGCTTCGAAATTAGAAGGTTTTGTTTTCTTGGTGATTTCTTCCTAGATTTTGTTTACTAGCGCATGTTGTTTGTTTCTAAAAGTTGACCATAAGAGTTTCTTCACGGAGCTTGTCACTTGTTTACAATAGCTCCCCCACGTCATTCACGTAGAATGCAGGGTTTATCTCCAGAACATCTGGACGGTTCACAACCATTACCTACCGCTACCCCTGAGGGATCTCCTGAGGAATCTCCTTGGTAGAGTGAAGTCCCGAACATTTCTACACCACCTCCACAGGTAGAACGAACTGATTCTCTAGAACCTTTCCGAATTACCAATACTAGAGAAGACTTTCGAATTCGCCGTGGTGAACGACCCTTTGTGCGATTAAATTCTTCCAGAGACTTAGTTGTTACCTCTTCTGGATCACCTGTTGGGCCTCTTCCTAGTATATAAATACAAGATCCTTTCTGGTCAGCAGACGTCCGCAGGGGCCTCTTTAGTCCCGAGTCGCATGTGGTCTCCGAAATCAACCCTCCCATGTTTTCTGAGACAGAGACAGTATCGGTGAATACCACTTATCATTTTACTCTTCCTGCCGAGATGGCCCATCTCGCGATTACTACGAGTGTCCCAACCGGATTCACTACAACTGGTCTTCCTCCTATAAACACCCAGCAAATGCCCAATGTCACTCCGACACTACCACCTGGATACCATGCGTTGAATGCTTTGTTGAATTCTCCTGTTCCAACACCTCCACAAACCCCATATGGTACTCCTGGTGCTCCTTCTTTTCATGGGCACCCTATTCCCGGTTTTATTCCGACACTCCCTCAATTTCCTTCTGGCAATCTTAATCCTGGTGGCACTATACCGACCGTTTCACCAAACTTGTAGATTCCTGTTGGTGGGCAAGGTGGTATGATTCAATTTCCTCTTACCAGATATAATCCACTTACTATGCAACCTACGATTGGCACCCAAATTCCGGTTGGAGCTCCACCTACGATAGGGGGACCAACCCCACCTTTTGGACAAAATATACCTCCTGCGTTGGCCCAGTATTGGACTCAGATGTTACAAAATCTTCCTCAATCGACTGGGGGGAAACAACAGACTGTCCCTACTACAGGCCAACCATATACGGGTGTACTCAATCCTATTTGGGGTACGAATGCTCAAAATCATGTCCCCACTCAAGGATGCAATCCCCCGAGTTATTATCCTCTCCAACCACCACCGAATCAGCCCGGGTCTTCCCATTATGGGCATACTGCTTACGGTCCTACTGGTTTTTCGACAAGGCTCCCACCCCAAAGCCACCAGTATCCATAGGTGAATAGACAATTACCTTTTCTTGCTACTTTGGATTTGCCAGATTTGTCTAGGATTTTGAATGACCCTATTCGTCACTCTCCCCAATGGCCTGTTATGCCAGCTAAGCTTCCTTCGGATGTTCCTAAATTCAACGGTAAAGTGGGAGAGGACCCAAACAATCACGTTATTACTTTTCAATTATGGTGTTCATCCAAATCGTTAATGGATGACTCTGTTCGATTGCGTCTTTTTAAACGAACCCTTACCGGTTCTGTTGCGAAGTGGTATATTGAATTACCACGAGGTTTCTTCTCTAATTTTAACACTTTAGCTATGGCTTTCCTTACGCATTACCAGTTACCGATTCATTATGATACAGGAACTGAGATTTTAACTTCCTTCAAACAAAGTAAAGACACTCATATATCTGATCATATTCATGAGTGGTGAAGGAGACGACGTCTCATTAAACTTGAGCTCCCCGATTAGTTGCTGGCGGAATGGTTTACCAAATCTTTTGTGAACGAAATAGGTAAGGAGATAGATATGGGTGGTGTTGTCACGAAAGAGTAGGCTATAAGTCATGCTCAATATCTTGATCTTGTTTATTCACAAACGGGAACTCTTTATGACTTACTACCTGATTTACCTCGTCCAAATGCTTCCAACACTTCAACTACTCCAGCTGCCTCGCATGAAGCCGACGGTGTGATTGGTACGGCCCAAGCCCAATCACATTCTATTTCAAACTCCAACCCTAAGTCTGCTTCTTCTAATGTTCAAAATGCTCCGTCTCCTATCACTCCCACCGACAAAACTTCTGAGGTAAATTCCATCCAATCTACCCCGGCCGGTAAAAAAAAATCTAAAAAGGGGAGAGGCAAGAATAAGGATGGAAAAAATAACAATCCAGTAGAGAAAACTAAAAACACTCATGTTGAAGATCGGGATAAGCGCAAACCATGCTACCCTTGCCTTATTTGTGGTGACGATCACTACATGAAGGATTGTCCATGACGTGCCGAGGTTACTAAGTTCCTTCAAGGGACCTCAAAACCTTCTACCCCGACAGTCCTGTCCCAACCCTTCCCATCTCAACAACAGGCTCAGTTGGTCATTCATGAACAACCATCCTCTTCTACGACATCATATGTTTTGATGTGTACTGGTGATTCTAAGCAAAACAACGTTGCACACATGACTAGAGCCAAAGATTATTCTCCATATAAGGAGAAGGTTGACGATTTACCTCCTGCTTTGGTACAACCCTCTCCAACAACTCCACCTATCAACGGTCCTCTTCATCTCGAATGACCGAGCCTCGATACAGTTCTGCGACCTCCCCCTAAGGGTGTCGTTAGGAAATCGACTTTCAATCCTCATGCTCGTGTGGCCCATAACTACAACATTGTAGAAGATCTGGCCCAGGCACCTTCAACGATGTCAGCCCTTGAAGTCCTTCAGTCTTGTCCTGCACAATGGAAGGAGTTGTTGAAAGCTATTGGTGGAATTGACCCAATGGATACGAATTTGATAGTCTTTGACTTGGAAGATCACATTCCATGGTTACCCCCTCAACTCGCGTTTCAAATCCAAGTTGTTGTCTCTGACAAGAACATTTGCTGAACTGTTATCGACGAGGGTGCCTCGACTTGTGTTATGTCTCTTGCTTGTTGGAAATCCATTGGCTCTCCTCCTTTGAATGAATCAAAAAACAATCTTAAAGCCTTCAATTTCTTTGGTTTTAAGCCTTACAGTGTTCTCCCTTAGTTGCCTATCACGTTAGAAGGTAAAATGGTCCAAGTTGAAGTGGAAGTCTTCGACGCTTCCCTTGATTATAATATTTTACTTGGATGTAGCTAGATCGATTCCATGCACGCCGTTGTGTCAACCCTTTTCCATGTAGTACGTTTCCCTCATCAAGGAAAGGTTGTTTCCGTTGACCAACTTGCCTTCTTCAATTCTGATACTCGTACTGGAAATATGCCGTTTATTTCTAAAACCCCACTGGGTTATGAGAATGTCGGTGTAGGTATTTTAAAAGACTCCTCGCTAATGGGTACTTTCCCCATTCCATCGCCAGATATTCCACGCCCGTCAGTTGCTTCTATCAACATGATTTCCACTCTGCCTCATGAACTTCCTGCGTCTTCTGACCCTTGGATAGTCCCTGACCCTGGAGATCATCTTCGTTTCGGTGATGCAATACCGTTAAGTCCGGTTGAGTCCTCTTATCATGTGATTCACACGACAACACCTTCTACCCCCTCTCTTGATGAGTTGTCTCCTGATCCTTTTCGTGTTATTTTTCCCACTGACAATATGATCATGTCCGTCATGGAGGACACCCCTTGGGATGATGGACATCATCGCTCCATACTCTTTCTGGAACAACAGACTCTTGAGAACTATCAACGGATTTCGACTCCATCGACCGTTGTTGTCATCTCGACTGTTCCCGGGTCTACACAAGATGTGTTTGCCGAAGGGAACCTCAATAATATCTCGCCCACGATTCCCATTGACATATCTATTAAACCTGGGATTGTTGAAAATGTTCATATTGGAGCTTCATGTTCTTCCGACGAAATAGTCACCTATACGTCTCTCTTCAAAGAATTTCATGACATATTCGCCTGGAGCTATGAAGAGATGCCAGACATCGACCCTTCTATTGTTGTACATGATATTAAGACATACCCCGGCGCTAAACCCGTCCAACAACGCATTCGTCCCATCCATCCACGTAAAGCGGCGGCTATCAAACTCGAAGTTGAAAAAATTCTAAAAGCCGACTTTATTTATCCCGTGGCTCTTACAGAATGGGTTTCCAAACCTGTTCCCATCGATAAGAAAGGTGGCAGTATTCGTGTATGTGTTGATTATAGGGATATTAACAAAGCATGTCCCAAAGACAAATTTCCAACCCCTTTTGTCGACCAGATTGTCGATGACTGTGCCGGAAGTGAAATCTTCTCTCTCATGGATGGTTTCTCCGGCTATAATCAAATTAACATTGCACCTGAGGACCAACATAAGACTGCCTTTATTTGTCCTTGGGGTACGTTTGCCTATAGGAAACTCCCTTTCAGACTTAAGAATGCGGGCGCTACTTTTCAACGCGCCATGTCTTACACCTTCCATGATATAAAGCATATCGTTCAACCCTATTTGGACGATTTACCAGCTCATTCCATGCGCAGAGTCGATCACCCTACTCATCTCCGTGCCATTTTCTTTCTCTGTCGGTTCTATCGTATACGTTTAAATCCTCATAAGTGTGTTTTTTGCGTAGAATCCGACCGTCTTCTAGGTTTTATCGTTTCATGTTAAGGAATCCCGGTGGATCCTATTAAGGTTGAGGTGATTCTTAATCTCTCTCCTCCTTCTACACTGCGCTAGTTGCAAAGTTTGCAGGGGAAAGAAAACTTTCTTCATCGTTTTATCCCTAATTACGCCGAGATAACTTGTGGTTTTACACGACTACTAAAGAAATATTCGAATTTCGTTTGGGATTCAGTTGCAAACAATGCTTTTGAAGCTTTGAAGTTGTCTCTAACGTGAGCTCCACTTATCTTTCCACCCGATTATAGTCACGATTATTTCTCTTATCTTGCTGCCTCGGAGTACACTATTGGCATGGTTCTCATCCAAGAGGATGATAAGCACGACGAGCATGTTGTTTACTACTTGAGTAGAAGTCTCACACCAACTGAAATCATGTATCAACATGTTGAAAAATTGGCCTTGGCTACCGTTCAAGCTGTCCAATGCTTTCAGCATTATATCCTCTCACTTAAAACTACGGTGATTTCCCATTGCAACCCTATGAAACATATTTTGACATGTCAATTGATAGGGGGAAAATACTCCAAATGGATTGTCATACTCCAGGAGATTGACTTGGAATTCGATTTAGCCAAGTCCAAGAAATCCTTAGTTTTTGCTGAGTTGATATGCGATTTTCCTCACTCTGCAACGGAAAATGTAGCAGTAGATTCATTACCCGATGAATCTCTTTTCATTATTAGCACTGACGATATTTGGTATGGGGATATCATTATATATCTCCAAACTTAGACTTTCCGGCCTACTTTGTCTAGAAATAAACGACGTCGCATACGCTATCAAGCTCATCAATACATTATCCTCGGAGATACTCTTTACCGTCGGGGAATTGACTGAGTTTTTAGACGTTGTTTAACTTTTGACGAAGCCGAGAAATCTCTAAATGACTGCCATTCTAGAGCATGTGGTGGTCATATGTCTGGGTATGCTACTGCCCAAAATATCTTACGCACAGGATATTTTTGGCCTTATTTGTTTAATGATTGCATTACTGCCATTCAGAAATGCCATGCCTGCCAGACCTACAATCAGAAAATCCGGTCACATCCTGCTCCTCTTCATCCTGTGGTCTCAGTTGGTCCTTTTGCGAAATGGGGCATTGATTTCATGACATGTCACCCTCACTCGGCCGGGGGGCATGGTTACATCATTGTAGTAGTTGATTATTTTACTAAATTGGCCGAGGTGATGCCGACATTCGATAACACTAGAAAGATTGCAGCCTTGTTTCTTTTTAACCACGTTATAGCTCGTTTCGGTGTGCCCCAAGCTATCGTCACTGATCACGATAGTCACTTTAGGAATTTTATGATGTCTGAACTTACAGAGAAGTTGGGTCTTCGTCATGATAACTCAACACCTTATTATCCATAAGCTAATGGCCAGGTCGAAGCGATAAACAAAGTTCTCATAACTATGCTTCGACGAATGATAGGAATTCATAAGACAAGTTGGCACACAATGTTGTTTTTGGCATTGTGGGTATACCGGACATCTGTCAAATCCGCTATGGGGTTTACGCCTTTTCGATTGGTCTATGGCGTGGAAGCCATTCTTCCTATAGAATGTGAGATACCCTCTCTAAAGCTAGCTGTCGAACTCTTACCCAATACTTCTGATGAAGAAGAACGTCTGTTGTATCTAATGCGATTAGACGAAACTCGACGTGATGCCACCCTAGTAATAGAATCCCAGAAGAAGCGTGTCAAGGCCCAATATGACAAGCATGTCAAGCCTCGCGTTTTCTCATAAGGTGATCTTTTTCTCCTCTATGAACATGATCGAGATTTGTTAGGGGCTGGGAAATTCGAACCCATGTGGCGAGGTCCTTACATTGTTTTCCGAGTTTTGGAAAAAGGAGCATATGAGTTGGTTGATTACGATGGTATCCATTTGAGTGAACCCATGAATGGGTTGTACTTGAAGAAGTACTATGCATAAATGATCTATGCACAAGTACTTTTATTTTAATGTATCATACTTTGTGTGTGCTACTATAGTTTGTTTTTGACGTTCTCTGGTATCTTCCCTTATGTGACGTTGTGTTTTCCAGATGTCGGAGTCTTCGCTACCCTATATTGGCTTCGCTGATGGTGCTAGCCATAGTACTCGGAACCTAGCTTTCGCTGCGTGGGTAATCTATGCCCCAACAAACGAACTTATATCTTTACGAGGTGTATGTCTTGGCCGTGCAACCAACAACATCGCAGAGTATAACACCGTTATTGAATTATTGGTTGATGCTATCTCACTCGAAATTCGTCATTTGGTTGTGCGACTTGATTCACAGCTTGTAGTACTACAGTTAAGTAATGTCTACTCTATTCAAAGTCCTACTTTGTTACGGGTGTATTTGCGAATTCGCCTCTTGGAACATTATTTTGATCGCATTGAATATCAACATATTCCTAGATGTCTTAATACATTAACAGATGCATTGGCTAATTATGTATTGGATAGACATTTGAACCATTTATAAATTAAACACATCAAAATTCACACATTATAAAGTAAACTGGTAGAAACCATCTGTATATATAACGATCAAAAGAGTTTTTACAAAAGTTTGTCCGAAGACCAAAATGTCAAAAATTGAAGCTTATATCTTCTACAAAGTGACGTCACGGATGACGATCACGGTAACACATGACTACTCTAGAAACCCTACGGAGCAGTCAACTCATAGCTGTTGATACCCCTACAGTGTGACGTTGATCGCGTCGTGGAACCTCCTCCAGAGTCATATCTGGAATGTCTGCTGTCAGGCCCTCTAAATTCTATTCCACCACCTGATAATCTTCAGCATACTATGGTGCTGCTGCTGCTGCCTCTCCTCGCCGTTGGATAGGAGAA
The DNA here is from genome assembly GCA_009831015.1 of Picea engelmannii. Lineage (NCBI taxonomy): Eukaryota > Viridiplantae > Streptophyta > Pinopsida > Pinales > Pinaceae > Picea > Picea engelmannii. The sequence continues at coordinate 90,353 of ML790337.1, read as the reverse complement.
TGTTAGGATATTTAGACACTTAGGAGTTAGTTAAGATCTACTTGGTCTAATATGTCGTTAGGTAAAAGTGTGTTTCTTTAGTATGCATTAGTATG
>ML790337.1:70689-85419 GCA_009831015.1 Picea engelmannii | reverse complement strand
GTTGGCTGGGGCCGTGGATGTTTCCCCGTAGGGGTTTTACCACGTGAAAACATCGGTGTGTTGATCTTTGATCTGGTTATGTGAGTGGTTACTGAAGGTGTTCGTCCTCTGTTGGAATACCTGTGTTGTCGAACAGAGAAGTTCCAGGAGGTCTATATGGTCCAACATATGTGTTATCAACCAATGATTTTGCGTTAGTCTTCAAACAAGCATATAAAAAAAAACATTTGAATATGATTAAAAAATTCAAAAACATTTAAAAAGAGAAAAATATGTGTACTTCTTACCAAGGTCACCCCACTGAGTGTCCTCAGGCAGTGCTAAATACGGATCTCCTTGGAAATCCAACCCGACATAGGCGTAGTCATCGACCATCAACATCTGGTTTTGAATCCAGTCAAAGAAAATATCGTCATACTTGACGATTGGTCTTGCCACGTGCCGGGCCATGAGCCGACACCATCTCAAGATCCTTGGATCCCTAGGACCCGGTAGGTTCCACTCAACCTATAGTCTAAATACGGGGACCCTCTCGAGAAATAAGGACACTAAAAAAGATCCATAACCAAATTGTTTCAATTCACCTCGTCTGCATTTTGTTAATTGCCTTTTGATACTGCGAAGCACAACATCCGCCCAGTTGAATACTCGAGGCTCAGTACACTCGATGGCGTACTGGAAGTAGCTCTGTAATGCCATATGAGGAGCAAATCTCCTGTCTATCCGAGCTATAGTAAAGAGGATAGTAGTGCGGAGGGTCAAGTCTTGTACCCCCCAGATAGCAACTTTTCCCTTTTTCCGCTCAGCCTCAGGTACACTGTATTGATTGCAGTACTCACTCATTTTTAATCCACCGCCTCTACTACTGGTCAGGCTGACATAATACCCACGCCTGGATAATCCAGTCAAGAAGTATATGTCCTCAATATCTATGGACAATGTATGAGATCCTACATTGAAAACATGTTGATCTGGATCCCACATACTAATCAAGAACTTTAGTAGTCTGACTTGGGCTCTCATGCCCGGGATGCGAAAGTATTTTAAGAGCTCACAATCTCTCAGTGAAGCTATGGTAGGAGGATGATTCTCGGGATTTGCATTATCCTCCTCATGTTCTCGTTCATGCCACTCAAGCACCATGTTTGTGGCTATTTATCTGCACAAGGAACATAAAGGGAGGATTAATGATTTTGTTCATGATCTGGACCTTTTTCATTGGCTAAATATTTAATTTTTTTTTGAAGTTTGCGGTTCTCGCAGGTGCCCCATTAGCACAGTGAGAGAACCTCGCAGGTGGCTTAAGGACCACCTGCGAGAACACATCATTATTGCAGGTCCCGTATGGGCTGCCTGCGAGAATGCCTATGTGCATGTAGGGTTCAAAAAAACACTTGAAACTGAAAAACTAACCAATGAAATCAAAAATTTAAACCATGAAAATGTCAAGAATGAATGGATTACCTTAATGCTGCAGACGTCTCGTCAAATGATCTCTTGTAGCTCCCGCAAATCGACGCCAAATTCGGAGGGTAAAAAGGGGGTTTTGGAGCTCAATAGTGAAAATGTGGAATGATATGGTAAAAATGGTTATTTACTCATTTTATTTACTTTTTACTATGTCATTTTGGGTTTTTTATGATTATTTATTAATTAAACCTAATCCCTAATGTTATGGTGAGTAAATTTCTTGCAGGTGTGATGATTTTGACTATTCAATGCAGGGTTATGGACATATTTTTTCGTTATGGTGTGTTTTTATTGTTTTTTTTATGGTTTTTACATAAAACCTCGAGCGTCGTTTTTGTCCGTTCTTGCGCTCGTAAAAAACATGAGAACGTGATCGAGCATAGTTTTATCACTTTTTCGAGCTCAACAAGGTTATACAAAAAAGGAACCCCCTGGAGTTCTCTTTAAGCTCTTTTCAGACTCTCTAAACATGAAAAGATCGCCGAGCGACCTTGCTATTCTCACGCTCGATAAAGTATTTGAAGTATGCGTCTGGTGAGCGATAATTGATCTCTTTTTCGGTCTCGTCCAGACTATATTACGAAAAAGGAATTGAGAGAGTTCTCTTTTAAGTGTTTTTCCAAACTCTATAATCTTGAAAAACCTTCGAGTTTTCTATCTTTGGGCTCGTCAAACATACATTGACAGACCCGTAATGGGACCGAACCACTCCTTCTTAGGGTTCGTTAAACATACTCTGAGGGACTCGTCCGAAGGATGAGATTATATCAACAAGCATATGTGATCCTCTTCTATCTTGTGTAAAAATAAAGAGGTACTTGCCATAAATGGTGGGGGGAAATTTGGGAAAGGGATATGTTTCATCTTCGTATTGATTGGCAGTAAGTGTCGCTCTTGAACATGACACCCCCTATTCATCATTTGAAGCTGGTTTGGGAAATCCATTTGTCTCTCTTTCGATTGTTGTAAGGTCATTTCACGGGTTGTCTTTGAGTCAATGCTGCCAAATCATTGGTTGTGTCGTTCATATGTTCAAGAGAAGTCCATCTGAAACCTATATTGAGTGGGCCATTTGCAGTTATCCATTCTCTCTGTGTCGGCCTTCCTTGTGTCCAATCCAATTTACAAAATGCTCTGTTTCACCTTCAAACTCCGTTACTCATTTCATGTCATTGATGGGGGATACCTTAAGGCCCTCCTGTGACGAGTTTTTTTCCGTCAACTTCAGCTCATTATCTGAAATCAAAACTTAGAAATTATTTAGTACCTTGGAGCTTGCATGCCTCAATGGCAAGTTTCCTCGCTTTCGACAGTGGGTTTACATTATTGACCCTTGATCGAAAGATTCCGTCGGATGTTCGACATCAACTCATTTATTCACACTCGATGGGCTGTACTATGGTACCTTGGGAGTCATTGACATCAATGGTGATTTCCCTCTCTCTTGTTAACGGTTTCATCAATGACCGGTAATCAAGTGGTTTCTGCCATGTTCGACTTCAACACATGTAATCACATGGTTAGATTCGTACTTTGGGCGACAAGATTGAAAACCCTGGATATTATCTTTGAGATCCAGGTTGCGATGGAGTATGTATAATTTGTGACACATAGATCCACTGTGTATGTTTTGTGGCTATGTCATATTGATTTGAAATTTCTCGCATAGATCCACAGTGTATTCAGGTGGCTATGCTATATTTTGACGACATGGATCCATAGTGTATGATTGGTGGCCATGACCCATGTCCACAATGGCGTCAGTCTATGATCTGAGTATGGGAATGCCTACCTTAGAATTTATATACATGATTTTCTGCAGATGCTTGAGTGTTCGCAGGTTTCCGATTAGATGTGCTTCTGGTTCTCGACACACACATGCAGCTTACAAAGTCTATCGACTGTCACTGGTTCCAATCTCAGACTTTGGGGGGAATTATGTTATCCATGATTTTGGTCGTCATGATGATGTATTGATGATGGTGTAATCATGCTCTTCATTAGAACTATCTCCTGAGAAAATTTACCTCCATCTCTTTCCAGAAATCACATTTTGGAGGAAGGTTCGCAGGCTGCTAATACATTTGCCTGCAAGAATGCATGATTCTCGCAGGCTGCCTTAAAGCCAGGGTGCGAGAAGTTCGCATTGTGTCTAACTGCTAGGGTGAAAACTCTTTCTAAAGAGGGGAAAAAGATGAATTCCAGAAGCTTCTAGAAGGGAATCTTCTAGAAGGATGAGATGGCATTCGAATGGTTATCTAAGTACTGGATTTCCTGATATTTTGGGATCATTCTTATCCAAGTAACTAATTCATTCTCTCCTATATATTGAGGGGATTCTCATGGAAAAGGTTAGAATAAAACAAGCAATAGATTCATTGGAGAATTAGTGTAAAGGATTGTGTGAAGGATTGATGCTACAACAGCTAAGAACTCTAGCAAGTTTATCAAAGGTGGTTGATCTTCTTCATGCAAGTAAGAAAGTGTGTGTGTCGGAGCCAAGGGTCATTGAAAGGAAGTTTGCGACATCAAGGATCAGGTTGTAATATTTACTTTCCATCAATATGATACAGTAATATGTCTCTTTCCCATAAAGTTGATTCCACTTTATTGTATAACTCCTTGATCATATACATAGATTGACTATTGAATATATTGAGTTGTCTTCACTTCGATTGGTTTGTATTGTTGTGGTATTGACTGTATGAGAGCATTGGAGTGAAGTGGGAGAAACAAAGACCAAATGAAGCGATCATAAGGTATGTTCGTGGTTCTTGCCTCCTATTTGATTCAATAGTTAAAATCTAGGGAAAGAGTATTATTCTGTCTTGATTTGTTCTAGATTGAGGTGGATCTGGGGAGATCGGTTTGTGGCCGCACTTACGGATTTATCCAATAACACCAACCCTGACTCTTAAGGTCTTCACTCACATCGTCATACAAAAGAAAGGTTTGGGATCTATTTGGTTCGACACGAACGACAGGGACCATACGGATTTAGACAAGCATTCACGAAGGCAGACATAAATCATTGTAAGCATGAAGGGTTTCAAAAACAGAGGAAACCAGGGGAAAAACCAAAGGAATAAAACCCACCATTACCCTAACGTGATTAAATGAGAGCATGAGGGGTTTCATATGAAAATCAAACGTTTTGTGTAATGAATTGCCAAGAGTACAGAACGAAGCCCAAGACTTTAACTTGGAATGATGGATCTATCAATTTCAGACTGCCACGTCAAATAGAGTACAGGGTACGACCGAGTGTATTTGAATCTCATCATTGTGTAAAGGGTAGAGTTGATTTTCTAAGGTTAAGAGAAGAGGTGTTTTACAAACCAAAGCATAATGATAAGAAAAATGATTTACCAAGAATTATAATGAAACAAAACCATAGTCTAATTGCAATCAATTATTGGTGTATTATAAAAAAGGTAAGATATATCTCATAATCGAATGAGCAACTTATAACAAAGGTTTTATTGATATATGATAGACTTCAAAGAAAGCAATACTCATTAAAAGATTTGTAAGAACATCAACCCTTGTTGAGACATAAGCCTTAGATACAATTTGCAATACGATCATAAGTTTTCAATGCTTCATTCATGATTTCAGTAATAAATGAAGCATAAAAATGAAAAGAATAAGAACAATCGATACAACCTCTTACAGCCGGAAATTCACCTTCAAACATCAATACTTGTGAAAAAGCGTAGGTAGCTACAAGGATTTTTCTTTGTCGATTTAAAAGGTGAAAATATTGTGGAGATGCCAATAATGGCGACTTACTGAGAGAAGCAGTTATCTCTGCACCAATGACAAGTTCATGTTAGGACTGCTTAGAATTATTATAGATAAAAAAAAAACTGAAGGACATCAAGCATCCCAACAATCATTACACATTCCATCTTCAGATATCTTCCTGTTTAAATGAAATCCGGTGACAAATTTTAAAAATGAGAGCAACGATGTTCAATTCAATGGCTCCGATACTGTTGATAGGGCCACTGCTACCAACAAACATCCATAGCCTCGGTAGGGATGTCAATTAACCCACTCTGATGCCTCTACCTTATCCAAGAATTTCAATTCAGATTGAAAGGCACTTATAACCAATATTAAAATTTTATACCTGATAATTTTCTTGAACCTGACATTGCTTCGCTGCCAGCAGGCCTATTCAGTACCCTGATGAAGTTGTCTTGGCATCATGCATGCATTTACTCGCTACCAACAAACCTGTTCAGTATCACGGCGGGTTTGCAAACACTTCCCTCAACTCTCGAGAAAATGTTTTCAATCTGATATAATTTTAAAGATATTCAGAAGAACGGGGTGATGCTAAAAAATTCAGTCTTTAGAACACTTGTTATTTTCTAGCCTTTAATTTTCTGCCTAATCACCTTCATTATGATCCAAAATTAGTTTCTTGATGAAACCAATTTTTTGAGGACAGGAAGGCATACTTGATTTGCTTTCTTTAAAATAAGGACATCGTAAAAAGATTTAAAGATGATCGTGTCTACTCATAATTATAAAGTGAGACCAGGAAATCTATTTTAAACAGAAAATTTCTTTTAGCTAGTCCGTGTTTCAGCAATTCACAGAATTGATGCTCTTGAGAAGAACTTAACAGTCGCTTCATAATAATTCATTCTGGTTCACCTCCATGAACTAAAAGGTGATACAGACATAAGCTTAATGAAAATGCAGCGAAAACAAACAAAATGAAAAGAACTAAAATCAGAGAATAAATCAAAACAAAAAAATATGTACAAAAGATGGATCTGAAAACATCACACAAAATATCTCTTGGGAGACTGAAAGAACATAAAGAAATCCTCATTGATGTGAATGCAGTCCTGCTCATCGTACCTTGGGCCAGGGTTGAATTTCCAGTTCAAATCATTTATCTCTTTACTTTCCATTTAAAATTTTCATAATAATGCTGCGGCTTTGAAAAGAAATACTCAACGAAAAGCAGAGAGAAAAGGATCAAGCAGACTTCCCTGACAACAGTCATATCATGGTTCTCTTGGTGTGCCCACTTGTATTCATGATTGCATTATTACAAATAGAAACAGTGAGAAATAAAACTAAAAGAAAACCTATTCCTAAAACTACTCTAACTACCAAACAAATCATAATACTATGTGAATTCATGCTTCCAATGTAGCCATCGGAGTAACTCCAATCCTGCAATGGAAACAAAATCAAATATTACTAAAACGAATGGTAGTATATCAAAAAATGACAGAAATATATCATACTTACCTTCATAATCCTCATTTAAAAACAAAGCAAGCATGATCTTACCATTCCCTTGAAATTTCTTGATGTATGAATCCTCCAACCATTGTGTAATCTTGTCGTGATAAGGGTCATAATGGCATGGATGAGTGTAAGTGATTTTGGAAAACTTTTCAAGATTATGGAGACTTAACATAACCATCAGCCAAAGCCGAAGTGTCCTAGTATCCTGACAATTTTCCAAGTGTTCAATAATTTCTTCACATGGAGGATAAAAAAAAATCATGTCATGCTTACTTCCAAGATATTTAGGTAGAAATAAGGCAAGAACAACTTTATCTTCATTATGAAGATTTTTTATGTATGAACCTGTAAGACATTCTAAGATCTTGTCATAAAAATTAGGATGAAAAATATGACTTTGACAAAATGGATATATCAACGGGGAATGCATCATAAGAGGATTCATGACATCAATTAGATCATTGATTTGAATGCTTTCTTTTATGAGATTGATCATTTCAAAATGTGAAGCATAAACATTAAAATTCGAGCTTATTAAAGAACCAATATGGAGTGTAGAATGTTTGATCTCCATAAGAGAGAGTGCATTGTCTTTTTCGAAAATAAAATGTGTAAAATCATCTCACAACATGTATTTTTCCCATGTGAGTGATGAAAGTGAAAGAGTGTCAAATCTGACTTTATAAATGTTATGTTTGGAATTAATTTCACCAAATCTTGGCATATCGAAAGGATATTATTGTGGTGGAAAAGAGTAGGATGTTGTGGCTAAAGTATCGAGTCCACCAGAATCTAAGAAGAGATCAGGATATAAAGATTAAAATGAATCATAAATAAGCACATGAAAAGAATCTCTTGAGCTATGATATTTAACAATGGTATTCTCAAGACATTTCTCTTCACTTTCTTTAAAACTTTGACTCTGTTTTGGTGATAAATTCTTCAACATAATATGATCATCTAGGTTTTCCTCCCGTATGATAGATAATTCAAAATTTTCATGAAAAACATCTGATCTTTCATGTGGATAAGGTACGATTTGAGGATGAAAGTTTAAGGTTTCTCCTTCCAATTGCATATCTTCATCTCTAATCAGTTTCATAGGAGTGTTAGAATGTTTAAGATGATTTTCGTCATCTAAGTATTCTTCAAGAACCGAATTTAAATATTTATTAGAGCATGAGTTATAAGAATGAGGACATTCACCTTGAACCAGAAATGAATCTTCTTCCACAATTTTCGAAGACTGGAAATACAATGATTCAGAGGAAAAACCATTTTGGTTGTCAGTGAGAACCTTGTCAATAGATTCTACCCCCCTTTCTTGTTCAAATTTTTTTGAAGGATTCTTCTCATCCCGCGAACAAAATTCTTCTCTCAATTGAGTGATAGGATTTGTAACTGGTTTTTCATTCGCGATTGAATATGGATGGATGTAAGGGATGCAAGAATCATAGAGGATATTTAATACAAATTACATGTCATCGAAATTAAATTTATAGAGAACATGATGGATTCTTGTCAAAAAGTCTTTCGAAGATGAATCGCCATTGATTAGCAAAGTCTGAAATTCTTCACATAATTGATTGTAATCATAGATTTAAAAAGCATCTAAAAATTCATCTACAAATTGAAACCAATAAAAAATGTGATATGCTGGAAAAGACTCAAACCAATGTTTAATCCGACCCCTAAAAGTAAAAGCTAACAATCTGCACAAAAATTTTAAATCAAAAATGTCATGTTTGATGCATTTGCACCAAAACTTGTTAAGGTGGTCTTTGGCCGATACATTTCCCCCACCATTAAAGGTGAGTTTGGAAAAGCAAGAGACCGTCTCGTTGGGAACATCGGGTAATGAGAAATGGAAAGCATGTTCCAACACAATGATTTGGGGAGCCATGGGGAAATTGAATACATTTAAAATAAAGGCTCCTACAAGGCCATCTTGTCAGTCAACCCTCCTTCTAGTGCCATTTGTTGAAGGGCGAAATTGACCGTCTGTCAATTGGAAGAATGAGTCCGGTCAGAGGTTGTCTAAATAACCCAAGCCGTTTGGTATAACTCGTCCTGATGGGTTTAATGGCTCCGTTAGCCAATCTAAAATTCCTAAAGAAACATATAAAAGAATGAAATAACTAACTAATTACTAATTACTATATGTATGTGTATATAAGTATGGCGTAACTATTGTAGATCTATTAAATAGAAGATTTACTTATCTTATTTATGTACATGATATACACACTACAAGTTTTAATCTAAACTTAGAAAACTCATTGTGAAAAAATGACTTCTTTGAAAAAGCAAATAAAGAAAGCACATAAGATATTTTTTCATTTTTTCTTTAACAATCTAAACTAATAAGAAAAATACTACGAAACAGAAATATGTGGATGATCAAAATCCAGACCATATATTCGAGTTTCAGTGATGAATAAACGACAGAAAAACATAAATGAGCTAACCTATTAGTGAGTTAATGATATGCATCCAAACATCTGTACGATTAGAGAACATCCAACCACCTTGTCCAAGAGGGAAACCTGCAATGAACCTTAAAACTATTCTGAATAAATGCAGAACAATGTGTTGGCAGTTGAGTTTTAATAACATAATGAATGATGCAAATAGTTGTTGTGATCTTATGATTGCAAGCAATTACATTTGAGATAAATTTAATTGTAACAACATGCATTTAATCATTCAAATAAAGCTTAAAGAGAAATTCTATCATTTGAGTTGAATAAATGATCACTCTGTTTAATATCTGAAGCATCAAATATGGATGATATTTTCAAAAGTATTATCCCAAAAAGATAATAGATTGTGAATTCTAAAGCTATAAAAAACTATTAGTTTATCAGGATAAACAAAACATGAATGAAAACATCATTTACAAGAAGCTAAAGCTAAAATGCATACTGTTGTTCCATTCAAGTTTGGGAATTAATTGTCCATCTTTGAACCCCAAGCCAAGATGCCTTCATTACAAAAATATGAAGTATTTAAAGAGTTCAGGCAAACTAAGCATCCTATCTTCTAAGATAGGATCGAATCCCAATATGATTTACTAATTACAAAAATAGAGGGTGATAAAACCACTCAATATCAAACTGTATCTCCCAAAATTATAAAAGGTTTGTTTCTTTTTACAAAATGAGCCAAAGAAATGGATAATTAACTAAGCCCATAAATAGTCCATATTTTGAGATCACCACAAGATACATGATATCCTGAAAGAAAACGAAATGAAGAAATTAGACATTTATTCAACTAATATTTTCCAAAATTTTTCATGAGAATTGACTGGCTAAAGAATCTGTTGATTCTATAGCTAGTCTTATTTTAAACAACATAAATCTAATTCAATCTATATTAATAATAAAAAAAAATCAATAAAAGCACAACTAAGATAAAAACAAATCTTTACCTTTCAACTAAATGATAAATTCGACTCATAAAACATCAGAGTTAATCACTGCTTTGACACACTCAACATTTTTTATTATGAAATTTCTAGTTCTTTTCAAGCGTTTTCCTTGCCTTTGTGCATTGATTTTGAGTTCGTGGTTTTTACTTGTTAATGAGTAAATTTGAGCTGCGAGGGTCTTGATTTTCGCTTGAAGGACTGGGAAATCTGTGTAATATTTTCCTATCTAATGCAAACACACTTCACACCATGGATCTGGAACAGTTGGTTGAGGAAACACATGACTGTGTGTCAAAACGCTACCACTGTCCACTATGGGTTTTTGACTGAGTTTGATCCCTGGAAAATCTCTTTTATGTTTCAGGCATGGTTGCAGATTATCTACAAAATTGTAATTCTGACTGGGATCTGATTTATGGTGATTTGGGTCTTCCTCCTCCAAGAATTTTCGATCTCAGAATTGGAGATCTCATGGACCTCGATCACCTTGATTGAGCTTAAATGAGTTTTCTCTTTATTTCGTAAGCTTCTTGAGATTAATCTCCCAACTCTTTTTTTATTAAACCCTTTGTCTGGATTCTTCCTTGACAGTTTGGGTGAGCGTTTATTGGCAGTCGTTTCCATGGTATTAGGGAAAACATCCTTCTCATTCTCAGGAGATTTAATGACCCTAGGGTCAACATCCTGTTGCTCGAACATAGGCTCATCGAGCGTGGCCTTATCACATGGTTCTTTGGATAAGAAAATTGGTCTGTCACTGGAAGGGACCGGGTTTTTTTCCAGCATAGGCTTATCAACCAGAAGAACCTATGCAGGGTTGGATGTAACAAAGCCATTGCGAGATAGGAAAGTATCCCAATTGTTGCCCTATAATTTCAAATGATGGACTAACAACATCCTAATTAACCCATGGTGGAATAAACTGGAATTCAAACTTTTCCTTTTATACTTCTTAGCCATTTTATATAAACTTCTCAATAAGTAAAATGGCATGTTCAACTGGAAACCAATGAAATTCATTAACAGACTTATGTGGTAAATAAAAACGAGGCCAAAGCGACCTTCACATGTAACGAACTATCTTAAAACTGCTAATAAACCGTGCCACCTAGTCTTTAACAGAGATATCGACATACCTTTGTCACAACAATGGATTTTTCGAAAGGTAAAGAACAAACTCCATGACACCTCCTCCAACTTGGATTTCTTAAACCATTTTTTCATGGTAAGGGGAAGGCCTATTGCCTGACTCAAAAATTCCTCGGTGATTTCGATTTGAACATCACCCACTTTGGCTCAGCATCCATCGAAAGAGAGGGTGAACTCCTGGGCTGCTTGCAAGTTGTAACCTTGGAATATCTTGAGAAACTCAAGCCAACCCTGACTCTTAAGGTATTCACTCGCATCGTCATACAAAAGAAAGGTTTGAGAGCCATTTGGTTCGACACAGACGATAGGGGACATACGGATTCAGACAAGCAGTCACGAAGGCAGAAAGAAATCACTATAAGCATGAAGGGTTTCAAAACTAGAGGAAACCAAGGAAAAAAGCAAAGGAACAAAACCCACCATTACCCTAGCACGATTAAATGAGAGCATGAGGGGTTTTATATGAAAATCAGACATTTCGTGTAATGAATTGCCAAGAGTACAGAACGAATACCAAGACTTTAACTTGGAATGATGGATCTGTCGATTTCAGACTGCCACCTCAAACAGAGTACATGGTACGACCGGGTGTATTCTAATCTCATCATTGTGTAAAGCGTGGAGTTGATTTTCTAAGGTTAGGAGAAGAGGTGTTTTATAAGCCAAATCATAATGATAAGAAAAATGATTTACCAAGAATTATAATGAAGCAAAACCATAGTCTAATTGCAATCAATTCTTGGTGTATTATCAAAAACTCAAGATATATCTCATAATCAAATGAGCAACTTATAACAAAGGTTTTATTGATATATGATATACTTCAAAGAAAACAATACTCATTAAAATATTTGTAAGAACATCAACCCTTCTTGAGACATAAGCCTTAGATACAATTTGCAATACGATCATAAGTTTTCAATGCTTCATTCATGCTTTCAGTCATGAATGAAGCATGAAAACGAAAATAATAAGAACAATCAATACAACCTCTTACAATCGAAAAGTCACCTTCAAACAAAAATACTTGTGACAAATCATAGGTAGCTACAAGGATTTTTCCTTGTCGATTTAAAAGGTGAAAATATTGTGGAGCTGCCAACAGGTCCCCAATAGCTAATCCTCCCTTGTCCATTGGTTGGAGAACCATTGACCAGTTGACTAAGTGATTTTTTTTGTATTTGTCTTTCCTCCTTCCCAAAGGAAGAACCTAGTGTTCTTGTCCATTTGATCAACAACCCCTTCAGGACATATAAGAGATGAACATTGAAATATGGTTAGATAGGATATAATTTATTTGATTAGGATGATTTTACCTACGTGATTAAGCCATCTTGTGCCCCACTTATGGATACAGGATAACATTTTTCTAAGAACCTCTTGCCAAAATTGAGAGGTGGTATTTTTGAAAGTGATTGGCATGCCCATATATTTAAAGGAGGAACAATTCCCCATAGTGGGAAAGACAAAAACCTAGATATTTCCTGTTGTAACGCCCCTTTGATATTCAATATATAGATTGGAATTTTGGTCCAGTTAATCTATCCTCTTGATGCCATTAAGAAACTACCTAATACATTTTTAAACCTATTGGTAATTATGGATGATGTAGCCCCTAAAATAAGCATATCATCAACAAATTGTGAGTGATTGATTCCCTTTTCCCCTCTTTTTAGGTGTAGCAATGGGAGTCTCCCCATTCTTCTTTCATATTCAAGTTGTTTTCTTAGCGATTATTGCATTACGATGTATAAATAAGGGGGAAGGATGGATCCCTAATGGAGGCCTTTGTTTGATTTAAATAATGAATTCAATCTTCCATTTATCATTGGTGCTATCCACAGGGAGCCTATGCATTCTTGAATACATTCTATAAAGGCTTCTTCAAATCCAAATTTCTTGATGACAACAAAGAGAAATGAGTGCCTTAACTGATAAAAAGTGTTTTCCATGTTTGGTTTGATAACCATCCATTTTTCTTTGTTGATGAGATTGTTATAGATGGTCTCCTATACTGGTATGATATTATCAACAATTTTCCTATTTTCCATGAATCCTGCTTGATTGTTAGAGATAAGCCTAGGGAGAAAAGGATTTATTTTGTTCACAATTATTTTTGTAATAATTTTGTAGGCATAGTTGCAGAGAGAGATTGGGTGAAACCAAGAAAAAATTGAGGGATTCACTTCCTTGGGAATAATGCGAGAAAAGTAGAGTTTGTGGAGTCAAAAACCTTTTTTTTTTAAGCTTATAATTGAGCATTATTTTCATATCATATTTAATAGTCTCCCAAAATACTTTTAAGAAGTGAATGGAGAATTCATTTGGTCCATGGGCCTTATCCTGCCCAAGTCCCCACATGAATTGAGAGATTTCCTCTTCATTGATTTCCTTAAGTAAAGTTTCATTCTCTTTAATCAATACACATAATGGCATGTTTTCCATCATGGTTTTCCTACTTGTATCGGCATATTCCTCTCTCTCTTGGGAGTAAAGTATTCCATAGTGATGAATTGATGCCTCCTTGATCTGCTTAAAATTATTAGTTACCTTCCCATATTCTAGTTGGATTTTATTGACTGTATTTTTGTGGCACCTATATTGGGATTGTTTATGAAAGAATTAGGTGCTCATATCACCTAATTGAAGATAAAGGCTTTAGGATTTACGTCTCCGTTCTTTTTCTTCCTTTCTATAGGAAACATACACATTTTGATAGGCCTCCCTTTCTACCTACATAATACTTTTTGTTACCTCATTTTCTTCCATTTTATGTTGAATGGTCTCTAGCTCTTGGATTCTATTGAATATTTTCTAGAAAGGAGGGGTGTAAGAGGACTTAGCCCATGATTATAAGGCATGCTTGATAGATAAAATATTTATTTACTAGAAAAAGTTAGGAAAGACATGGAATATTTGTTTCCAAGAGTCATTGACAAGAAAGGATACTTCCTCATTGTCGATCCAAATAGGATTGAAGTGGAAGGGCATGGGGCCAAATTTATGAGGAGGATAAATAGAAAGGGATATGGGTTTGTGATCAGAGAGAGATGAATGGGTTATTTTAGAGGAGATGGAAAGAGGGAACATGAAAATTTTTCTATGAATGAGAAAGCGATCCAAATGGTCAACAATGTGTTCTGATCTCGATTGATTGTTGCTCCACGTATATTTCCCCTTGACTGGGTTGACATATTGAATATCCCTGTCTGAAATGAGGTCTTCCATTTTCTCATGTATTGGATCTTGAACACAACTGCCTCCCCTTTTTTATGAGTTCTGAAAGATGGTGTTAAAGTCTCCAACCATTATGCAATTTGGGAGACCCAAACTTTCCTTTTCTACAAACAATGACATCCAACACCCTATTTTTTCCATATATCTAACATGCATGCATGCGC
>ML790337.1:38645-70653 GCA_009831015.1 Picea engelmannii | reverse complement strand
GAAGCCTCCATCCACTATGAAAGTTGGGAGATCCAAACTTTCCTTTGCTGCAGACAATGATGTCCAACACCCTATTTTTTCCATATATATAACAGGAACACGTGCACACACACACACACACACACACAAACTAATAGTGGAGATTTTAAGTCACATTTCTCTTCATCGAAAAACAATCAAAATCCAGTTATTTGAGCAGAAAGTTACCTCCATTTATATTTTTGTTGAATCACATAGTGTCATAATGTCACCAGATACTCCAAGTGAGTGGATTGTGGTTCCTTCACTTTTCTTCATAGTGTTTTTCCATAGTTGCAGTGCTTCCAATTGATCCATTTTAGCCTCTTGGAGAAGGATTAAAAAGGGTTTCTTGGATCTAATTATGTCTATAAAGGTTTCAACCTTAGATTTTATATAGAAACCTCTGCAATTCCAAGAGAGAATATTCATTATTTATGAAGGGAGGAGATCCGACCTCATGAAATAAGAGGATCTTGTGATTCAGGTCCCTTGCTATTGCCTCTTTTTCCCATGCTACTGAGAGAGATTTCGATTGAGTGTTGTTTTACTATAGATTTTTCTTTATTTACTATTTCCTCTTTGGAGTCTCGATTTGTATTTATGCCAGATTTACAGGCTTTCATTTGGAATTTCTCCCTCTTCCGTGGTTTTCTACGATTTCCCCCTGGTGGTTAATTTTGTTGTATTGAATGGTTGGTTTTCTAATGCATGATTATATTTATTACTCTCATATTCCTCATATTCTTCCTCTTATTCCTGTTCAAGAGGGGTAGTGCTAGATGAACTATGATTTGGATCAACGATCTCATTATCTTCTCTCTCTTTGTTAGACTCTCCTAATATCCCAAATTTATTTTCTTAAACCAATTGGGATTCTTCTTAGATTTGGCTTCCCTAGTTTCACCGATTCTCTTTAGGGTTTGATGTTGGTGGAGGTTTCTGGGGAGGGTTGGTTGGGCGGATGGGGTTTGAAGTTCTAAGGTTTTTCCTTATAGTTCTTTCGATATTTTCTTTCTTCCTGAACTATTTCCACGCTTCCTCTGGTTCTTCATTTGTTGTTGGGTTTCCTTGTGGGTTTTGTGTGTAGTTGCATGCAAAATGTCCATATTCATGGAAAGAATTACATTTGAATGGAAGTTTTTTGTAGTCAATATGATGGAAATGAGTCCACCCATTGAGAGAGAGCTTAATGGATTTTGTAATCCCTTTCTCTAGACATGTTTCTACTACAATTCTAGAACATGCGTACATTGTTGGTTTAGGCTCATATTTTTCAATATATTTACCAAGTGAATCATCGATGCATTTTAAGGAATTGTCTCCCCAACAATGAGGGGGAAGGTGGGGGAGGTGAAACAAAATATACATAGTTGTGGGAATATCACATTACAGATCAAAATACAGTGTCCAGTGGTTCAAATACATGCCTTGAGTCCTGTAAAAATATGGGGCATTTCAAAAAATCAAATCCATGTCTTCTTTAAACTCAAAAAAAAAAGTATAGAAACCCTTACTGCATAAATAGTGATTGAGTCTTCACTTGATCAATGGATGTCAGTTACAAGTTATCTTGGTTTCCATTTTCCATAGATACAACCAGAGGCCTATGAACTGCCCAACTAATCCTTTGGATGTATAAGCAAGTTCTTTGTAACAGGCTGAGATGCGAAGAAGGATGATTTCAGGTATGTGATCCAACTTCTTGACGAATCAAGAGTGGGTAGGGTGGGAATATGATTTCCCCAAAGATCCGACCAGATTCCTAAAGGATTCGACATCAATATCAAATTCAGATGGAGTGTCCAAGCTGCCTCCTGACATGGATGCATACTTGTTAGACGTGACAATCGGTGGCAAGATTAGGTTTTCTGCAGAGATCTTCTTTCTTTATGCTATTTTCCAATGACTAGAAAGCATATTACCCCATATTTAGTTTTTCCAACATGCACGAGGAGTTGGAAAACCAATATTTAGCAATAGGGGATCAAAGATGATCCCCTCGATTTGTCCACAACATTGTAGAAGTGTTACATGCGTAATTATTATAAATTAAAATAGTAATAAAATTAGCATCAAACTTATATTATATACTAAAAAAGTTACTTAAACAAGTAAAAACTAAAAATAATTAAAAAAAAAACTTTGATTCATCTTAATCTCTAATTGTTTTAAGTGTTTAAAGGTTTACTTCTAGATTTTTGGATCCTCTTTATACTTAATATATCTAAGGTTAATATGAATCTATGCTAGTTATTTCAAGGTATTATTTCTCAAAGTATTTATCTTAATTATGCTTCTCTATCAACTAAGGGTTGATAAGGGGATGGAGGTTTGCATTTCACTATGTTCCCAAGGGTTGTTAAGGTAATTATATAAAAGTTAACATCATCTATTGAATATGCCTTACAATACATCACTGTAATGAAGCATTCAACCAATGATTTAATACATTTCATTAGTTAAGTGGATTATGACCTGATAGAACATGAGATGATGTTATTAATTGTTAAATACCTTACCTCCCCTCCTTAATTAACATAACAAGAAAATTCATTAGGAGAATACTTTACCCTACCAACATTATAAAGTATATTCTAGATTGAATTCAAAATACCTCTTTCATAGGTATGAGTTGATAATGAGATGTTTTGAGAATTGAGTTCTCTCCTTGTTGATCTAGGAGGATATAAAAGAGAAAACATTGAAAGTCCTCAAATCTCATAAAAAAAACTCTAAGTTGAAGAACTCATTGCAATCTTTCCAACGGTGCAAATAACACCCCAAACAGAATCTGAACGAAGAAGTTATGGCCAATAAAAGTTTTGGTCAACCTAGTCAAAGCCAAAGGGTGACATCATCATCCATACTGCTAACATCAACAGATGACTGTGCAGAGATGACGTCAACATGACATCAAGTTGACATGGAACCACTCAGGTATTGACATGTGGTAGGATTATTTGGAATTTTTTATGGCCACTTGGGACTATTAATGGGTGACATGTGGCACCACCCAGGGGCCATCCTGTGGTCCTCTAACACTGTGACACATGGAATCCATGTGGTAGATGATTGGGAAGGAGAAAAAATTCCCAAGGAGGGATCAATCCCGAATATATATATATATATATATATGAGTTGTCTAGTTGTTCTACGAAATGAATTTTTTCGCCTGAATCCGATGATATAAATTTATATGAATCATTATTTTTTGTTGTTCAAAATTCATTTATGAATGCAGAAATGGATTCAACATGCTGAAAAACCCCTGGGGAAATTGGATTATATAGAAATAATCACTCAAATCTACGAATCTAACAATTTCTCGCCAGATTTTGGGCAAATGTCCTAAAAAAAAATCATCATTTCATAGAACGTTTAGCCTACGTCTATATATATATATATATATATATATATATATATATATATATATATATATATATATATTAAGTTCGACAACCCCCATATCTGATGCATCCCAATATTTCTAGCAGCAAATCTCCGACTAGACGTTAAATGCCACCTATTCCCGGAGTTCCATGCAAAGGTCCCATCAAAAGGGTTGACGCCCATGCTAAACCGGTCGGAGGTTAAAACGATGTACCATATATGATATGTTGGGTGCAATAAAATATACTTATTATAAACTCTATTAAAACTTCATTGTAACAAGTGTTAAAAAAATGGGGGTCCGCGGGGTTTGACCCCAGACCTCCCCAAACATATACCCCATTTACACTTCAGGTAACCATTTGGGCTACGGGACCTATTGTTTAATCCTCCTACAAATTTCATTTAAAAACCATCCTTTTTCCAGAATTCGGGGTCCGTGCCCAAGTACGTTCCAGGTACAATTTTCAATGCAGGTTTGGAGTAATAATTGCAGACTTCCAACATGCTATGTGAGGTGAAGAGCCCGAGAGGGGCCTGAGATGAGCATTGTGAGAATTTCATGATTTGATAGGCATTTCTACACATTTTCTCGCCATGAGTTCACTGGTGATGTCCATTTTTTCATCTGGGTAACATATCAAAAGGCCATTTTCAGACTTGAGATATCATGATGTATTTATGCCAATTTTATTGATGATATAATAAAAATCCTCTCCACTTCGATGTGGGCCCGGAGACGTAGTCCATTCTTGGGATGAACTATGTTATCACGTCTTGTGTTCTTGCTCTCCTTCTCGTCTTTTCTCCATGATTATGTTCTTTTTAATGATGTTGCACATAAGCTTTCATTTACACTCTTTAATGTAATTGTTTTAATAAGTCATCGATGAAAAGATCCCGAATCATGTTGGTATCAGAGCGGTCTTCTTTGACTTGAATTGTGAGTGTGAATGCTTACCAGGTCCAAGCTCAAAGAAGATGACAGAAAACCTAAGAATTTTAACCTAGGGATTGGACATGCAACTCGAATAAGGAAAATGGGAGATGAAGAACTTAACACAGATTATGAGCATAATTTTCATAAGTCTTTCTACCGCATGTCAGATATGGTATATAAATTGTTTGCAAATTACGAGAAGAGAGTGGAAAAGGAGAAGAATAAGAAAGCTAAAAAAGAGGACAATTCTTTAGTAAACCATGGAATTGAAGGAGATCCTCCTAAGCCTCCATCACCATAATCAAGTTCAAGTTCTTCTTCCTCTTCCTCTCATTCTCATCATTCTAGTTTTCATTCAAGTACTTCTAAAAAGCCATTCTTGAAACTAGATGTGAAATTTAATTTTCCCATGTTTAATGGAGAAGATAATGAAGATAAGCTTAATAATTGGATCATACAAATCGAAGTTTACTGCCATGTACAACATATCGAAGAGGAATAGGTGAATATCTAGTTGGATTCTCTTTGGATGGAAGGTGCAACCCTTGTTTGGTGGGAGAGAAAACTTCAGAAAGGTAGTAAGAATAATGGTAAACTCCTTTCTTCATGGTCTGAATTTACATATGTGTTGAAAAATAAATTTTATCCACTGGTTTATGTTAAAACATACATGATGGAATGGAAAAATCTAAGACATGGTAAAGGTCAGAGTGTTCATAGTTTCACAAAGGAATTTAGGAAACAAGCACTTGCATTAAATATTCCTTTATATTCTCATGAAACTTTGATAAAGTATATTGGTGCAATTCACAATTACATTCGACATACATTATTATTGTTTAATCCCACAAACTTAGAAGATGTGTGTGTGCAGGAAACTCACCTTGAAAGCATGGGAAGAATGTACAGGAATATCACAAGCATTCAAAATACCATTTCAAAAGGAAATGCAAGGGAAAAGATAAGAGGGCATCTACAACAAAGAAAAAGGGAGAAAACTCATATTGCACTCATTGCCAAAAGTATGGGAATGATGATGAGAATTGTTGGAAGTTGCATCCAGAGTTAAGACCAACGCGATTTGGTGGCCAAAGGAAGAAAAAAATTGTTTCTACTATGCAACAAGACCTAGGTTTCGACTCATGCGATGAAGAAAATATCATATCAGTTGGATTACAAGGTAAAGTTTCCTTGCATGCTAGTTCAAGTTCTACATTTCCATCTATTGAAAATGATGAAAGAAGAAGTGAATTATTCCACATATGAGTAGTGAGAATGCTCACAAAAGTGGAAACTCTATTTGATCCGTTCTCACAAGTTAACTTGATATCTGAAGAGATTGTAAGGAAATTGGGATTAACCACAACACCTCACTAGAAACCTTACCCTCTTGGTTGGGTACATGATAATGCAAAACTTTAGGTTACCAGTTAGTGTAGATTGAGGTTTGTTATTGCTTCTAAGTTGATAGATGAGGTTGATTTGGATGTGGTTCCTTTGGATATATGTGGTATTGTATCAAGGAGTCCTTATCTTTATGATAGAAAAGGATATCTTCTTCCAGAAAGAGAACAAATACCATTTCACAAAAGATGGAGTGGAGTATATTGTTAGAGCTCACAACATGGAAGCTAATCCATCACTCATTAGTGCAGATCAAATGAAGAGAGCTATACATACTTGTAAGAAACTTGTGCTTACGATTGTAAAAACCAAAGAGCCTCATAAGTATAATGCTCTTGATACTCTTAATCCTTTACATAAAAATGAAATTCTTGAGATGAGACATGTCTTTCAGTGGGGAGGTAGACAAAAAAGGGCCTTCGACACTTTGGGATAAAATATCAACCCCACACCAATACTATATTTATTGGACCTTCAACAACCATTCAAGGTTGAAACCAATACCAATGTATATGCCATGAGAGAAGATATACTTTTTAGACCTCCTAGTTTTGCATCTATTGTTTTGAAGAATGCTCATGTTAGCTATGTTGGAAAATATTTTATTGATGAAGTCTTCAAAGGTGTATTTGAGAGGGTAATCCATGGATTGCAAGTGAAAATATTTTGGTTGGAGGACAAACTATTCTACCATTTGGGCAAACCTTGTATTCCTACCATTGAGAAAATGCATGTAATTGAAGAAGCTTACACTTCTCTTGTATTTGGACATTTTGGGGTAGAGAGGATTGTAATGTATTTTCTGAGGTTACGTTTTCCTCAAATGAATGTAATTGTAACCATGATTGTAAAGTGGTGTGTGTTGTGCCTTTTTAATCCCACTAATAGAAAATTGGGGTTGTAGACACCACTCCCTATTCCTTCTCATCCTTGGAAGAGTACCTCCTTGTATTTTGTAGGGTGATTGTGTATGTCAAAATGGGCCATGACTACTTGTATGTAGTAGTGGACAGGTTTATCAATACTTCTATCTTTATTCCATGTAAAAAGAAGATCATTGCTGAGAAAACTATTCATCTTTTCATTCAACATGTATGGGTCCACTTTGGACTTCCCACATCCATTATCTCGAATCGAGACACTTGATTCCTTGGAAAGTTTTTGTGGAAAATGATGGACACCAAGTTGAATAGGAATATTTCTTTCCATCCACAGACCGACATAAAGAAATAGGTTGTTATTAAAACAATGGTTCACTTGCTCCGAGGTTCCTACAACAAAAATCCCAAGTTGTGGCATGACAAGCATAGAGTTGATCACCAGTTTCAAATGGGATATGTAGTGTGGTTTCCAATCAGTAGAGTTTGTTTGATGGGAGATGGAAATAATCTCAAGCCCATCAAATATGGACCTTTCACCATCTTGGAGAAAATTGGAGAAAATTCCTTTTTCCTCGATCTACCACCATACATGCAGATATACTCAGTTGAAAACGTAGAGAACCTGAAACTTTATGAGCCTCCAATGATTATAGAACAACATGAGAGTTTTTCAGTACCTTCAGTGGATGAGTTTTCTCCTGAGTACTTGGATGAGTTGAAGGAAGATATCATCCTGGACAGAAGGATGAGGAATTCGAGCAAGGGTGATGTATAATATATTCAAGTGGGCTTGGAGGGAACCCATCCAGGTAAAGCACAGTGGATTGAGAAGGAGAAAGTGAGGGAGAAATTCCCTCACCTTCCAGTTGAATGATGAGGATTTTGGAAGCCCAAAATCTTCTTAGTGTGGAGGAATGATCCAGGAGGATCTAAAAGGGAAAAAATTCAAAGTCCTCAAATATAAAAAAAAACTTCTCCAAGTCGAAGAGCTCGTCACAAGATTTCAAACTGTGCAAACGACATCTCAAATGGAGTCTGAATGAAGAAGTTATGGCCGGTAAAAGTTTCGGTCAACCAAATCAAAGTCAAAGGGTGGCATAATCATCCATAATGATGATGTCATTAGTTGACTATGTAGAGATGAAGCCGACATGATATCATGCTGATGTCAGCATGTTGACATGGCACCACTCAAGTATTGACACATGGCAGGCTAATTTGTCATTTTGGGTGGCCACTTGGGCCTATTAATGGGTGACACATGGCACCCCTAGGTGATGCCACATGACACCACCTAAGGGCCACCATGTGTTCCCCTGACACCGTGATACATGGAATCCATGCAAAAGATGACTGGGCAGGCACAACAAATCAGAAGGTGCCACATGGCTACCCAAAAATCCCCAAGGAGGGCCCGATCCTGAAAAAAAAGAAAGAACAATATATTAAAAGGTCTTCGTCCCCCATATCTGATGCATCCCAATATTTCCAGTGGTAAATATTTGACATGACATTAATTGATTCCTATTCCCAAAGTTTCGTGCCAAGGTCCCATCAAAAGGGTTGACGTCCATGCTAAACCGGTCAGAGGTTAAAAACATGTACCATATATGATATGGTGGGTGCGATACGATATAGTTATTATAAACTATATTAAAACTTCATTGTAACAAGTGTTAAAAAAAGGGGTGTCCAGGGGGTTTGATACCAGACCTCGCCAACCATATACCTTGTTTACACTTGTGGTAACCATTCGGGTTATGGGCCCTGTTGTTTAATCTTCCCACAAATTTCATTTAAAAAACAACCTTTTTCCAGAATTCAGGGGTCCACGCCCAATTATGGTCTCGGAACAATTTTCAATGCAGGTTTGGAGTAATAATTGTAGACTTCCAACACACTTTACAAGGCGAAGAGCCTAGGAGGGGCATGGGATGAGCAGTGTCATAATTTCATGATTTGACAGTCATTTATACACATTTTCTTGCTACGAGTTCATCGACGATGTTCATTTTTTCATTTGGGTAACGGATTAGAAGGCCATTTTTTAGACTTGAGGTATAATGATGTATTTATGCCAATTTTGTTGCTGAGATAATAAAAAACTTCTCCACTTCGAAGTGGGCCTAAAGACGTAGTCCATTCTTGGGACGAACTCCATTATCATGTCTTGTGTTCTTTCTCTCCTTATCATCTTTTCTCCATGATTGTGTTCTCTTTAATGATGTTGCACATAAGATTTCATTTACACTCTTTAATTTAATTCTTTTAATTAGTCATCGATGAAAATATCATGGATCACTTGTTATCTCCTTAGTTAATGAAAGGAAATTTGACATTAGGGAATGAGTTGTCAAATTAAAAATAAACATATATATCCTTATATTCATGTTTATATCTCTTTCATAGCTAAGAGTTGATAATGAGATGTTTTGAGAGTTGATTTCTCTCCTTATTATCTTAATGAAAGACAATTGGGCATTAGGGAATGAGCCTTCAAATTAACAACAAAATATACATCTCCTTATATTCATGTTTATACTCCACTTAGATAATGAAATAGATTAATAAATTTGGGGAATACTTCACTACAAAATACACGGGAAAGGTGTTATTGTAACACAAGTGAGATAAACAAATATATTAATATGACATTAAGTCCTAGATAATGAACTTAGAAACTCTTACTCGATGAAACAAGAAAATAACAAAAGCCATTAAAGATAGTTTGTTACAATAAGACATTTTAAATCCCATCCTAAATTGATTTTACTCATGAGATATATCTATGAAGATGGAAGATTGAATTCATTACATAAGAGTTTCTTATAATCATATCTGTAAAATTGATTTTAAATTTGACACATTTTGTCAAAACAATCATTGCAATATCTATTTATCCACGATGTGCATACATACCTACCAGGGAAATTATCACACAAACATGAGACTCAAAACCAATTCTTATTATATGTTGATGGATCTGGAAACCATGTTGGAGAGATGGGAAGCTTGCACACGCCAGATGAAGACTCAATAACATGAAGTGATTGGGTTGAATGCTTACTTGTGGGATTTGGCAAAATAATTTGAAGGCATATTGATGAGGGTCATGCCTAGCATAAGATTCAATGATGAAAGTTCATGAACTAACTACTACTTATTCATACATTTTTTTCAAAAATTCTAAGAGCATCCACTACATTCCCACACTTGACATACATGTCGATATTCATGTTTCCCAAAACTCTATCATTTTCAAACCTAAGTTTATTGATGTGAACATGGAATCATTCCCATACCATATGATAATGCTTTGTTTTGAATTCAACCAGCCCTGAAAGAGATCGACACATATATAGATGGATTTTGCAATAATCATACCCATTCTATGCTTAAGGTAAAATTATAATCCAACTAATAATCCCATTATTTTTGTTAGGATATTAGGATATTTAGACACTTAGGAGTTAATTAAGATCTACTTGGTCTAATGTGTCGTTAGGTAAAAGTGTGTTTCTTAGTGTGTTTCTTTAGTATGCATTTGTAGTTAGGAAATCCGACGGTCACGATATGTTCCCGACATAGAGTGATCCGACGGTTCATACTCTCCTCGATCTTAACGGCCATTGATACGTGGCTTAACACCCGATTGGTCCATGATCTCTATTTAAAGAGAATGGAGGGTCATTTGCCAATGATCGATTGTGAGAAACTCTCTTGTAAAATCTCTATGTAATCTTTTTCTTTTGCATTAATAAACTACTCCAAGTGGCCGCGTTGGCTGGGGTCGTGGATGTTTCCCTGTAGGGTTTTTACCACGTGAAACATCGGTGTGTTGATATTTGATCTAGTTATGTGCGTGGTTACTGAAGGTGTTCGCCCTCTGTTGGAATACCCGTGTTGTCGAACAATTTTTGTCTTATTATTATTACATAAATGTTAGGATTTCCATATCCATGTGTTTTCTTTAAAAGGATGTGAAAGAATCCAATCCAAGTATGTGGAAATGATTCCATTTCCTATGGAAGGATTTAAAAACATTTAAATCAATAATTTTTTCCAATATGATTTGATTTACTACTACTTCCTACATGCATGTTTCTAAAATAAGAGCTACAAAACAAAATTAAAGACAATATCTAGCCCCTAGTATTGCAAGGAAATGTCAAACTTAAGATGAAAATTACACTTGTCTCTCTTAGTTTTCCAACATGAGGTGGGGTTTCATAAGAGTGATTATCTATTATATAATGTTTCCCATGACACTAGAAATTTTGTAACATCCCCGCTATATTCCCCAGTTTAATTAATTCTTAATGTAGATATAATGTATGGTTGTGGCCAAGCGATGTATATGAGAATTGTATTTCTGAATTTAAATAAATACAATGTGATGTCAACTTATAGGGGACATGGAAATATATTGGGGGATAAGTAATCCATAAGAGGGGAGGAGTCTAGAAAGGAGGTTTTAGCCATGAGTTTAATTCCCAAATCCTTTTCCCATTTTTAATGGTTTGAGTGAAACTTCTAATTTTTCCATTGAGTGTCGAAGATCCCAATCAATGAATACTTGTAAGAGAGTGGGTGTAAAAATTTACATCCCATAGTTATTGGGAGCATGGGTTTCAGAAACTTTCGGTACAATTAGTTTGGGGATGAGTGTGAGTAAAAGAACAACAAAAGGAGAGGAAATTTGTATGACCAAGGGGGTAGTTTAAGACAGTGATGTTTTTTCATATGAAGGGGTAGACAACAAGAAAAATAAGTGCATTAGATCTGGAGAAACAATGGAGGGATAATTCTAGAGAATTTTTGGAGTTGAAGATTGAAGAAGAAAGTTTTTAGGCTGTCATAAGAACCAGGTTGTCAGGCCTGAAGAGTGAACTCTTGTGAGAGTCACACTACAACAACAATCTTCTTGTTGTTTTGTTCCATGGTATTTTTCCTAATAGTGATTTCCCATGAGTTCGCAATAGTGATATTCTTGGTTATCTACACCAGAGAGACCCTGATAAATGAATGGGATGCCTGATGGAATGATATCAGTGAAGGGGTACAATCCTTGGGTCAGGAATGTCAAGAGGTGGTGGAAATTAGGATAGATATGGGAGAATATCAGTGGGTTGTGGGATTATTTGAGCTATGAGTGGACAGTGAGAGACAACCTATTTTATGGATTCCTATCCCTAGCTGATGCAGGTGGATATTGGTGGCCACCCACCTATTCCAACTAGCTCCTCGTGTCCATTTTTTATTCAACACATTGTTTTGTACTGCTTTATAATTGTGAGTTCTACACTTTTGGGGTTGTCTGAAGCCTCACACATTCTCCAGGTGGATATGAGTGGTCTCTTTCCTAATCCAACTGGATTATTTTGTATGTTTTCATGTCAACACATCTTGTTGTACTTCTAGGGCTATTTTGGGGCCCTAAACATTGTTTTTTTTACTCGCCACAGTCAGACTATAGATGGAGTTAGAGTGTGATGGAGGAATGTGTAGATTTCTGAGAGACCTTCTAATGGGCTATCGACTGCCTAAAACGGAGGTCGTATGCAAAAGTTACGACACAAGGAATTTGAGGTGCCAAATTACACCAACTTACCCATAGAGACCACATGACTTTTGGCGTTTCACCTTCTAGGGTTAGGTTTTTGGATGTCTAGGGTTTTGACATTCATGAGTAATATGAAAAGGGCCTATGGAGCCTCATTGTAATCCATTTTGATTATATGGATGCGCATAGCAACCACGTCGCTTCTCAGAGATAACTACCACCATTCGAGCAAGTTTTAGTTCTGTAGTTTTACAGTTTCATCCTATTTCATTATTTAATACTAGATATTGTTCACTGGATATTTTCATTATTATTCCTATATCTATTTTTATTGTATTCAGTCTGTTAATTACTTCATTCTTCTCCTAAATATGGGTCAATGGTATCATAGCGATATGCTCTTCATTTATTTTTCGTCGTGCATGTCCCCAAAAAGGTCTGGGTACAAGAAGTTGGGACTCGAACCAATCGATCCATTACCAGATCAGTTGAGCTGAGCTCGACAACAACCCATGGGAGATGAAAAGAAAGATGATGGAGCAGGAGATCCTATTAAAATGTTTCTCAAGGAAGCCCTCGGGCGACAAAGGAACGAAATGATGGAAAACTTCCCGCAGATCCTTTGAAGGTTTCCCATGGGAGAACCATCTTCATCAAGTGGTCATGCAACCCCCTTAAAGGTACAAGTAAATTTTGATATTCCATTATTTTAAGGATGCGATTGCTATAGATAAATGGTTGAATCTGCTCGAAGGATATTTTTCTATCCACAATTTTTCCGATAGGGAAAAGATCAATTTTTCACTCCTCAAGGTTGTTCCCCATGTTAAATACTGGTGGGATACTTACTCTGAGCAAAGGGATGTAGAGGAATCTACAATTTTTGTGGTGGCCCCTACATGGGATTCCTTCCGGGACGCCATTAAAGAACAATACTATCCTATTGGAAGAAACGAGGAGAAGTACACCAGATGGACCACCCTATGTCAAGAAAGGGACCAGACAGTACTAGACTTCACCAATATTTTCCATACCCTATGCAACAAATTGGGTATCAAAGACTCTGAGCGTCATATGCTACTCAAATACTGTGGTTTTTTTGATAGATAAATTCAAACATAAATGGAGTTCCTAGAAATCGCCTCATTGGGCACGAATTATATATACGTCGTCAAGATCGAGTATAAATTTAAGCATAAATGATGAGAGTTTGGATCTGCAAACCCCTCACAGCTGAGGCAGGGAAAAGGAAACCCCAACCCACATAGTAAGGGACCAATTCGATATGGCCGCCATCAGGACAATATGTCCAAGCCACAACACAAGAAGAGAAACGAGAAGATGAAGAAGGACATGGGAAAATGGTGTGAGTACCATAAAATGCCTTGGAACAACACCGACTAATGTCGCTCCAAGCAGTGCCTCGTGGCCGAGATGAAGGATTCCGAGTCAGAGACCGATTCTGATTTTGAGTCAAATGTTGAAGGAGGGAAGAAAATTATCGATGTTGAACCCAATTCCACAGTCATTACCACCAAAGTCTGGCCAAGTGAACCAAAATAACCAGAGGAAGGGGAATGACTCTTTCACCCACAAATGTAGGCCAAGGGGGCTCTGATTCATTTTATTGTCAACAACGATAGTCAAAAGAACCTGATTTCAACAGAGTTCGTCAAGAGGCTGAACCTGTCAATGACACCACACTCGCAACCCTACAACATTGGATTTCTTTTTCAAGGAAGATATCTACGTGTCAACCAACAGTGTCATATTCCCTATGACATCAAGCCTTTCAAAGATGAGGTACTATGTGATATTTCTCCCCTTGAAATTTGTGATGTTCTTTTAGGACAACCATATTTGTGGAAGTGTCATGCTGTGTATGAGTTTAGACCCCATAGTGTTATTATTAATTTGGGTAGACAATTGTATAGGATCTTAGAGGTGGCACTGCCTACTGCTATTTCTTTAATATCTACTAAGCAATGCAGTAAGGACATTTCACAGATCGAAAAGTTTTTCTTCTTTGTGATACATGCTCACAGTAAGAAAAAGGTCTCTGCCACATCCCTGGCCTTGCCTCTCTTTGAACCATAAGCTAGTGGATGGGATCGTGGAAGAATACAGAGACATGTTTGTCTCACCTAGAGGGGTACCGACACACTGCCAAGTCAAGCATACAATTGATCTGACCCCCAATGCACCTCTACCTAATGGACCAATATATCGGGGCTCTCTTATGGAGAATGATGAAATAAGGCATCATATCTAAGAGCTTCTTCAAAAGGGGCACATCAAACCCATCTCCTCCCCTTGTGAAATCCTAAATGTATTGGTGCAGAATAAGGACAAGACTTGGTGACTGTGCATTGATTACAGAGCCTTAAACAAAATCACAATCAAGAACCACTACCCCATTCCTAGGATTGATGACCTTCTTGACCAACTCAAGGGGGAAACATTCTTTAGCAATATTAACCTGAAGTCTAGCTACCACCAGGTTCCCATTGAACCAACTGATGTCTAGAAGACAACCTTCAATTCTAAAGAAGGTCTCTACGAATGGCTAGTCATGCCCTTTGTCTTAAAAAATTCACCAACCACTTTCATGAGGTTGATGGATGATGTATTATTGTTGATTAAGGTTGGTTGTCATTGATGTCAACCCTTGAAGGAAGTCGAGGAACCCAGGTTTGGGTAATGGACCCAAGTTTGTTTGATGGATAACTATATGAGTTTTGATATATTTGCAAGTAATACTATTCTATATGGATAGTACATGTCATGCCATTTCCAGTGGTATGTGGAACTTAACATAACTCCTCATGGTTAGAGATTTATGGCAATGTGAAGTTGGAGAACCCTCATGAGTAATCTAGAAGCCCCAAAAGGTCAAAGTAGTCAAAGTGGTTTAAGAGATTCTTAGAAGGTAAATAATAAAGTGAAGTGATGAGTGTACTATAATTCAAAGTGATACAACATAAATTATTTAAATAATAAAGTTAATGGAGAAATTACTAAGTTGACAAGTGGTTAGAAGTGGGTTAGCCCTAAAATAAGGAAAGTGGTTTAAGATGGTTAGAAGGTAACCCCTTGAGGTAAAGTGAAGTGATGAGTGTACTATAATTCAAGGTGGATATAAAATACATTATTTAAATAATAAATTTAGTGGATAAATGACTAATTGGACAAGTGGTTAGAGGTTGGTTAACCCTAAAATAAGGAAAGTGGGTTAAGATGGTTAAAAGGTAATCCCTTGAGGAAGCTACATGAAAGTATAAATAAGAGGAAAGGCTCTCTTATTTTAAATCAAAATTAAGCATATTGAATATATACAGGTGACTGAGGTAACCAACGGATATCTAAGCTGAATTTCAGAGAGAAGGTGAAGTAAAGAAGGCTGAAATTCAAGGGAGGATAAATTCTTTTGAAGATGCTTTCTAAGGTATGTTATTTACAGGTCATCTCACCATTTTCACAATAAATTTTTTTCTAGAATGATTCAGAATATGAAATTGATAGGACATTTAGAAAACATATCCAAGTAGATGTGGTACAAATTTAAGCTTGTGGGTTGTTGTATTTTTGGAGTTACACTCAGTGGAAAATAAGGTTTGTGGCTAGTCCTGAAACTAGTCTAAAACAGGTGTTTCGGGTAAAAACATCATAAATTCTTCATAAAAGATTCAAATTAAGTAAGAAATTTGTTTTTGGTTAGATTACAGTCTGTAGTATTCTTTGTAAAATTTTCAGATCCATACAACAAATATTTCGTGCGGGGCACACTCTACAAGTTCGCTCTCTAGAATAAGCCAAAATTCAACAAGGTTTGCCATTTTTTCTATAACTCCTTTTCTAAGAGGTTCCAAGTAGTGAAACTTGGAGGAATTGCATAAAAAACATTGAAGAACGTTGTATACTATTTTCAGATCTTTATTCATTACAGGTACATATTTATGTTTATTTCAAGTTAGGGTTGTTGACTAATCCAAAACTAGTCATGTGAGACTAAAGAAAAGTTTGATGAAAATTCTATTCTCTTGTTGTTAAAGTTAAGGAAGGTTTTCATGTATGTGATCATATACACCAGGTCTATTACAAAGTTACAAATCAGATTTGGATGATGAAACTGATTAGGGCTTTTGGTTGAAGTACATGTTGGGTACATGGTCAAGATAAGTAGTTGATGAGTTAGCACATACATGAGGTGTATAGTTAATGATGTTGGTACATCTTGATGAGTCATAGTTTATGAGTAGTTGATACATGATTGGTACATACTTGGTACATGGTTGGATGCACTTGTTTATGGTACATGTTGATTACAGATTGGTGCATGGTTGATGCACTTGTTTATGGTACAGGTTGATTACATGGTGAGGTACAGGTTGATGCATGGTTGATGCATGGTTCAGGTTTATTGGTACAGGTTGTTTGGTTCAAGTTTATTGGTACATGTTTACAACAATATATCTCAAAGTGATAGTGTGACATTGGTTCCATCATTCTACTTATACGTCAGGGCAGTTGGACGGGGCAAGGACAAGTGGTTGTAGCCACCTGTCGGTTGTAGCCGAAGAACATAAGGGGTTGTAGCTTCCTTCTAGTTGTAGCTAGAGAATTGGGGAGTTGGAGATTCCCTCAGGTTGTAGCATGAGAAACTAGGGGGTTGGAGCCTCCTTCTAGTTGTATCTTGATAAAAAATGAAGTTGGTGCTTCCAATGAATGTAATTATTTAAGACATATAAGAAAAAACATTCTGTGGTTTTCTCTCACTTTGGGTTTCCACATAAAACACTGGTGTACTGTGTATTATATGATTGTTCATTTGTTCTTTTCTTATTTACTCTGTAGTTATTGGATGATAATGCTACATTGATATAACACTTGGATTATATGGTTAAAAAGGATTAAATTGATCTATTAGTGATTCACCCCCCCTCTCAGTAATCCAACAATTGGTATCAGAGAAGGTTCCTTCAGAAATCAATTTAACCACTGAAAGGTAGATCATGGAGAGAAACAACTTGTATAAAATTGGAATACCACAGTTTGATGGAAAAAAGTATGCATTTTGGAGCATAAGGATGAAGACATATATACAGGAACAGGGATTTGAAATTTGACAATCAATTGTAAATGGATACACAGTACCAACAGTTCTTCCAACAAATGAAAAATAAGTGAAACTCAGTCAGTATAATTCCAAAGCCACAAATGCACTCTTGAATGGTATTGGTGAAACGATATTCACCAAAGTTTCACATTGTAAATCCACTAAAGAGATATTAGAAAAAAATCGAAATATTTATGAAGGAGATTCAAAAGTCAAAGAAACAAAGATTCAAACTTACAGAGGTCATTTCGAATAACTAAAGATGAAGGAAGATGAGAATATTTCATCTTACTTCTTATGAGTCGATGAAACAATAAATGCAATCATAGGATTGAGAGAAGAAATCAAAGAATCAATAATTGTTAAAAAGGTACTAATATCTTTTCCTATGAGATTTGATCGTAAGATATCAACACTAGAAGAAGTATCATATCTAAAATAAATAAGCATGGATGAACTACATGGAATATTCACAACATATGAAATGAGAACTGAACAAGAAAATCTAGATGTAAAAGAAGCAGCCTTCAAAGAATCCAAAAGATCAAAGCAAAAGGAAAACCAACAAGAAAAATAACATAATAGAAATAGTGACATCTCAGAAGATGATGAAGAAGTGGCCAACTTTGTTAGAAGACTGAATAAGGGAATTGACGATAGGTATAGAGGTAAGCTTCCTTCAATTTGTTTTAATTGTGATGGTATTGGTCATTTTGCTAACAAATGTCCTTATAAGAAAAAGAGAAATGATGAAGGTGACTCAAAAAGAAAACAAACATATAAAGGAAAAAGAATCACAAATAAAGTTTTCAAGAAAATCCTATGCACCAAAGAAGATATCTCATCATCAGATGAAGATGAAGTTAGTGACAGTGAGACATAAAGAGTTCTATTCATGGTAGTAGAAGACTATGATAAATAAGACTCTGAAGTAGAATATGAAGAAGCCGAATAAGAAATTGAAGCGGTATAAGTTGACTACCGAGAGAAATTGATGAGTGCCATAGAAGTCATCAGAAGAGAAAAGAGGAAAAACAAGAAGCTACAAGTGGAACTAGACAAGAAATAAGACACTCAGGAATTGGAACAAATGATCACAAATTTGAAGGTTCAAATTGAAGAAGATAAAATAATTGAAGAAACACTCAAATAACAACTAAAAGAAAGAGATAGAATCATTGAAAATTTGGAAGCAGAGTTTGTCACATTAAGAAAGGATCTTCAAAATAAAAATATGCAGAACAACTCAAAAGTTTTGAATGACATTATCAGTAGTCAAAGGCCTAATCACGACAAGTCCAGACTTGGATACAATCAGACATAAAAGGGATCAAGCTACAAAACAATAGAACAAGAAACAAATCCAAAAATCTATGAAGAAATAATTAAAGGGGATATGAAGGTCTACAAAGAAAATTACAGGGACACTCCACCGAGAAGATTCAGATTTTATAATCAACGACTAATAGAAATAGATAGGTCTCAGGAAGAAGAAGGATTCATAAGAGCACCTCCTTTCAAAATATTTTCAACTCCCAGATATCAAACTATATTTTTTGGTTTATGTTATGCATGTAATAAGTTTGGACATAAATTTGTGAATTTCATAGCTAACAACAAGAACATAAACAACTTTGAAAGTCATACACAAAAGGGTTATCCAAGATGGCCTAGTGAAACACATAGAAGAAGTTACAATAGGTTTGAATCATTGAGCACTTAAGTGGAATTCTACAAGTGTAACAACTTTGGACACATGGCCAAATATTTCAAAATGGAAATCCCTCCTAGAGAACCACAACAAAACAACAACAATCACAGACAAGAACCTCAAAAAATGACATGGATAAGAAGGCATAATCAGTACAACAATGAAGAATTTACACTCGCTCTACAAGATAAGAAAAATAAATGTGGTTGGTATGTTGACAATGGTTTTTCAAACACATGACATGTGATAGAGACATGTTTCTTACATTAAGAAAGGAAAGAGATGGATTAGTCTCCTTTGGAAATGATGATTCAACTAAAATCATTGGAAAAGGCACAGTCAGAATTGGGAACATGAATATAAAGGAAAAAAATGTTCTACTAGTAGAATATACGAAATATAATCTTCTAAGTGTGAGTCAAATGTGTGACCAAGGTCATAAAGTTACTTTCGATTCACAAAAGTGAGAGATAAGAAAAAAAGGTTCGGGAAAATTGATTGCTACAGCTGTGAGAACTTCAATAAACATATATGTCTTATGTGAAATTGGAAATGAAACGTGTTGTCTAGGAAAGGAGTATGAAACTT
Organism: Picea engelmannii; assembly: GCA_009831015.1. NCBI lineage: Eukaryota > Viridiplantae > Streptophyta > Pinopsida > Pinales > Pinaceae > Picea > Picea engelmannii. Next base: position 51,039 of record ML790337.1, on the reverse strand, counting down.
GGCTATGGAACAAAAGAATGGGTCACATACATTTTGATAACCTTGTCAAAATCAAAAAAATATAAGCAATCAGAGAAATGCCCCAGATCACGAAACCAACCAACACTTTATGCAAGCATTGTCAACAAGGAAAGTGAACAAAGACCAGGTTCAAATCAAAGGAATATTCAACGACAAGACCACTGAAAATTGTGCATACTCATCTATTTGGACCAACTACAAAAAAGGGTTTAAAAGGTGAGAAACACTTTATGTTATTAGTTGATGATTATACAATAATGACTCTAGTTTTTTTTCTCAACAATAAGTTAGAAGCTTTTGAAAACTTCAAGATCTACAAGGAAATGGTTGAAAATGAAATGGATTCAAAAATCAAATGTTTGAGATTTGATAATGGAGGAGAGTTCACTTCAAAGGAATTTATGGACTACTGCAATAGTCATGGAATAAAAAGGCAATTCTCTGTTGCTAGGACACCTCAACAGAATGGAGTTGTTGAAAGAAAGAACATGACAATACAGGAAATGGCTTGACCAATGCTAATGGATTCCAAATTGACAGATATTTTTTGGACACAGGAAGTGCATACATAAGCTCACATTCAAAACAGAGTAATGCTCAGAAAAAATATGACAAAACTCCCTACGAGCTATGGAAAGGAAGACCAACAAATGTGAAGCACTTCAGAGTTTTTGGAATCAAATGGTACATCAAAAGAGAAGATGGTAGAATGGTAAAGTTTGAATCTCGTGTGGAAAAATGAGTACTTGTTGGTTACTTAAGTACAAGGAAAGCGTACAAGTGTTACAACCTGAGATCGAAAAAATTTGTGGAAAGTATCAATGTAACAATTGATGAAACAAGTAGAAAATAATTAAAGGAAGAAGAAAATGAATCAATGGAACAACTTTACGAAGAAGAAATAAAAGATGAAAAAGAAGTAGAAGGGGAAGATGAAGAGGATCCAACAGAAGAAGAAGAGCAAGTTCAACAAGTTCCTCCAAAGACACCTAGAAGACGAGTACATAAGAATAATTCTTCAGATCAGATTATCGAAAACAAAGATGCAGGGGTTGAGACTAGAAGAAGAATCCATTCACCAGAACAAACACAACTAGCACTCTCATGTACGATTGAACCAACCTGTTTTGAATAGGCAAACAAGGATGAATTTTGGAATAAGGCAATGGATGAAAAATTGGATCAAATAGAGAAAAATGACACTTGGGAATTGGTTCAAAGACCAAAGGATAAGAATGTGATCTTCACAAAGTGGGTATACAAGAATAAATTGAATGAATATGGACAGGTTACAAGGAACAAAGCTAGATTGGTATGTAAAGGATATGCATAGGTTTAAGGAATCGACTTTGAAGAGACATTTTCTCTAGTTGCTAGAATGGAAGAAATCCGATTGCTTTTAGCTTATGCATGCTCGAAAAATATTAAAGTGTATCAGATGGACGTAAAATCAACTTTTATGAATGGGGAACTTGAAGAAGAAGTCTACATTGAACAACCAGAAGGATTTTAGATGTCAGAGAATGTAGATTATGTATGTAAATTAAAGAAGGCCTTGTATGGTCTAAAACAAGCTCCTAGAGTATGGTACTCTAGACTGGATAAATATCTACAACATACAGGGTTCAGAAAAGGAAGTGAAGACAAAAACATATACATCAAGGTAAGTCAAGATAGTATTTTATTAATTGAAGTTTATGTTTATGATATTATTTTTGGTAGTGATGATGACATGTTAAGCCAAAAATTTACAAAGGATATGCATAATGAATTTGAAATGTCATTACTTGGAGAACTATCCTTCTTTTTGGGACTTCAAATACGTCAAAGCAACCAAGGAATTTTTATTTCTCAAACCAAGTATATCAGAGAAATGCTAAAGAGGTTCAGAATGGAGGATTTCAAACCAGTTATCACTCCCATGCAAACTAGTTGCAAGTTGAGAAAAGATGATGATTCAAATTCTATAGATCAGAGGCAATACAGGTCAATGATTGGTAGCCTACTATATGTAACAACATCTAGACTATATGCAATGTAGGAAGTTGGACATGTGGCATGATTTAAAGCAACACCAAAGGAATCACAGGTATTAGCAGTGAAGAGGATTTTCAAATATCTTAAAGGAACATAAGAGTTTGGATCATGGTATCCAAAAGGAAAGGATCTATCACTTATTGCCTACACAGATGCAGATTGGCAAGGTTGTATTAATGACTGACGAAGCACAATTGGAGAAGCATTTTACTTGGGTGAGTGTTTAGTATCATGGTTAAGCAAGAAACAATCATCAATATCTTTATCTACAGCCGAGGTAGAGTATATTGCAGCAACAACATGTTGTACACAGGTTCTTTGGATGAAACAAATTCTGGCAGATATACAAGTTAAGTATGATGAGCCCATTCCAATCTATTGTGATAATACAAGTGCCATCGATATCTCAAAGAACCCGATGATGCACTCCAATACAAAGAACATTCCAATCAAGTATCAATTTATATGGGAACAGGTTGTAGAAAAAAACATGAGAGTTGAGTATGTGGGCACAAAATAACAAGTGACAGACATCTTTACAAAACCACTTCCACGAGAAGCCTTTGAATATCTTTGCCAGAGACTCAGAGTTATTTCTACTCCAAAATGAATGATTTTGAATGCTTATATTATATGTCTTAGATGTACACAAGGACGCACCATAAAGAGGGCAATTCAGTTAGGGGGAGCAACCTCGGATGGAAAAATACCTTTGTCATTGATGACAAAGGGGGAGAGATTTATCAGATGCAGAGGAAAGAGGCATGGTTCCAGGGGTAGGATGAGAGATATAAACATGATTTGAGTATTGCATCAGAGTGTGTCCATCAATGCCAAAGGGGGGGATTGTTAATTAAGGTTGGTTGTCATTGATGTCAACCCTTGAAGGAAGTTGGAGAACCCAGGTTTGGGTAATGGACCCAAGTTTGTTTGATGGATAATGGTATGAGTTTTGATATATTTGTAGGTAATACTATTCTATATGGATAGTACATGTCATTCCATTTCCAGTGGTATGTGGAATGTCACATAACTCCTCACGGTTAGAGAGTTATGGCCATGTGAAGTTGGAGAACCCTCATGAGTCATCTAAAAGCCCCAAAAGGTCAAAGTAGTCAAAGTGGTTTAAGATATTTTTAGAAGGTAAATAATAAAGTGAAGTGACGAGTTTACTATAATTCAAATTGAATATAAAAGAAATTATTTAAATAATAAAGTTAATGGAGAAATTACTAAGTTGACAAGTGGTTAGAAGTGGGTTAGCCCTAAAATAAGGAAAGTGGTTTAAGATGGTTAGAAGGTAACCCCTTGAGGTAAAGTGAAGTGATGAGTGTACTATAAGTCAAAGTGGWTAYRAAATAAATTATTTAAATAATAAATTTAATGGATAAATTACTAATTGGACAAGTGGTTAGAAGTTGGTTAACCCTAAAATAAGGAAAGTGAGTTAAGATGGTTAAAAGGTAACCCCTTGAGGAAGCTACATGAAAGTATAAATAAGAGGCAAGGCTCTCTCATTTTACATTACACTTGAGAATATTGAATATCTGCAGGTGACTGAGGTAACCAAAGGATATATAAGCTGAATTTCAAAGAGAAGGTGAAGTAAAGAAGGATGGAATTCAAGGGAGGATAAATTCTTTTGATGATGCTTTCTAAGGTATGTTATTTACAGGTCATCTCACCATTTTCGCAATAAATGTTTTTTCTAGAATGAATCAAACCGTGAAATTGATAGGCCATTGAGAAAACGTATCCAAGTAGCCTTGGTACGAATTTCATCTTGTGGGTCGTTTTATTTTTGGAGTTACACTCCGTGGAAAGTAGGGTTTGTGGCTAGTCCTGAAACTAGTCTAAAACAAGTGTTTCAGGTAAAAATGTCATAAATTCTTCATAAAAGATCCAAATTAAGTAAGACAAAAAATGTTGGTTAGAGTACACTCTTTAGTATTCTGTGTGAAATTTTCAGATCCATACAACAAATATTCTGTGTGGGGCACACTCTATAAGTTCACTCTCTAGAATAAGCCATAATTCAACAAGGTATGCCATTTTTTCTATAAATCCTTTTCTGAGAGGTTCCAAGTAGTGACACCCAGAAGAATTGCATGAAACACATTGAATAACATTGTGTACTATTTTTAGATCTTTATTCATTACAGGTACATAGTTATGATTATTTCAAGTTAGGGTTGTTGAGTAATCCAAAGCTAGTCATGTGAGACTAAAGAAAGTTTGATGGAAATGGTAGTCTCTTGTTGTTAAAGTTAAGGAATGTTTGCAGGTATGTGTGTTGGGTATATGTTATATTATTTGCATGTGTGTGTGTGGGTGCGTCAGGTTCAACAACTACGTATGACGATCCCTATAGTAGTGCTCTTTGTGTTGTGTGTGTTGAGCGGTTTCCTAGGGGGGTCCCAGGTGGGGGCAAGTATGCCCCCCCTGGTTACACACAGCGTTCGAGGAAATGCCCCGAAATGTTTTTGGGCCATTTTTTCTATTTTTAGCGGTTTTCTAAATTAATCCCAGATTAAGGGATTAGGGTTTTGGTATCTATGGAATACCTAAAAACATTGTATATATTGTATGGTGAATGGTGAAATTCGACATAATGAATATAAGAAAGGTTTTCCCGGTTGAGGGTTTCCGGTATAAAATCTATGTGTACTCTGTGTATGAGCCATTGATTAAATTATGTTTTTCTTAAGAATATATATGCATTGCTTTACTTCACAGGTTTAAAACTTACATGTGGTATCAGAGCTCGTTTTTGGCTTCAGAGGGACGCCTTTTTTGTTGAGGGTTTAGCTCAGTCTTGATAGATCAAGTTTATCTTAGGTCTGTGAAAAACCTTGGTTTAGTGGGAGCTTTTGCAGTGGTGATTTGAGTGCATAAAGAGGAATGGAAATCTCGTCTAGAATTGAGATAAAGAAGTTCAATGGTAAAAACTTTGAGCTATGTAAGCTGAAGATGGAGGACCTTCTTGTAGACAAAGAACAATGGATCGTTGTGGATCCTGGTACATAGCCTACTTGTACACCGTCTACTAGCACGCGGGCTATTGGTACACAACCTACTAGTACACAAACTACCAGTACACCACCTACTAGTATGTCAAAGGAAGATTGGGAGAAGTTGGACAGAAGAGCAAGGAGTACTATTTGACTCTGCCTAGCAGATTCAGTGTTGTTGAATGTCTTAGGAGAATATACAACCAAGGAACTATGGGATAAGTTGGGGAATTTGTATCAATCAAAGTCCCTGGTAAACAAGTTGTTTCTTCGAAAGAAGTTGTATCATCTTAGGATGGAAGATGGAGATTCTGTGACAGAACATATAAATGCCTTTAACACTCTGGTAAGTCAACTTGTCTCTGTTAATATTATGATTGCAGAAGAAGATAAGTGTATTACTTTGTTATGTTCTTTGCCAAACTCTTGTGATAATCTGGTTATAGCAATAGGTAGTACCACTCAATCTACATTGAAGTATGAGGATGTAGTTTCATCCTTGTTATCTGAAGAGATGAGGCAGAAAAGCATGGATGGTCATAGCCCAGATGCTTTATTTGTAAGAGGTCGTACCCAAGACATGAATCTTGGTAAGTTTTTAGGGGGGAGAACTAAATCTACAGGCAGATCTAAGTCTCTAGGAAAATCTTTGAGGAAATGTTGGAAGTGTGGTAAAACAAGGCATTATAAGAAAGATTGCAAGTCTAAGAAGGTAGAAAAACCAAAGGGATTTGATAGTACCTCTTCCACAGAGGCGAAAGCCTCCATTGAAGAAGGAGGTGATGTTTACCTATCATCTACAAGTACACATGCAAACCACGATGTATGGTTGATCAACTCAGGTGCATCATACCATATGACTCCTCACAGGGAGTGGTTCTATGAATATGAAAAATATGATGGTGGTGATGTATTCCTAGGAGATGTCTCGATAAAAAAAATCTTGGGACATGGAAGGGTTAAGTTGCTGCTAAAAGATGGAAGGATTATAACACTCCCTGGGGTTCTGCACATTCCAAAACTTTCCAGGAGCCTAATATCTGTAAGCAAGTTGGATGATGCAGGAGTGGATAATGTATTTGGAAAGAACACTTGCAAGATGGTATGAGGGGCAATGGTGTTGATGAGGGGAGTTCAGTGTGGAACTATGTACAAGTTGTTGGGAAGAACTTATACTAATGGGTGTAATAGTTTTGTTTTCCTTGAGAAGACAAATAAAGAAGACACGACCAATATCGTCCCTGAAAAGAAGACCATGCTGTGGCATCAACTACTAGGGCATATTGGAGAAAAGGGCCTTCGAACACTAGACGATAAAGGCATGGTTGAAGGTATGTCTAATTGCACTCTAGATTTTGATTTCTATGAACATTGCATATATGGTAAATAGAATCGAGTAAGTTTCCCATCTGGTGCTACAAGAGCAAAGGGGATCTTAGAGTTGATACACAATGATGTGTTTGGACCTGCTCCTGTTCCATCCCTAGGTAAACATGTGTATTGTGTTTCATTCATAGATGATTTTTCAAGGAACACATGGATTTATTTTCTTAGAAAGAAATCTGAGGTATTTGATAAATTTAAAGAGTTTAAGGCTCTAGTAGAAAATCAGACAGAGAAGAAAATAAAGGTATTTAGAACAGATAATGGTGGAGAATTCTGCGGAAATGAATTCAAAGAATTCTGTAAGAAGTGTGGTATATAAAGGAAAAAGACTACTCCATACACTCCTCACCAAAATGGAGTTGCAGAAAGGATGAACAAGACACTGATGGAAAAAGAAAGGAGCATGCTCAGCGGTACCGGGTTAGGACAATAATTCTGGGTAGAGGCAGTGTGTATAACATGTTACCTGGTCAATCGATCACCTTCATTAGCGTTGGATGATAAAATTCCACACGAGGTATGTTCTGCAAAGAAACCCTCTCTTCAACATCTTAGAGTGTTTGGTTGTGATGCTTATGTACATGCTCCAAAGGAAAATAGGAGTAAGCTGGATAAAAAGGTTGAAAAGTGTATCTTTATTGGTTATAAAGATGGTGTGAAAGGTTATAAGCTTTGGAACCCAAAAACCAAGAAGACTGTTTACAGTCGAGATGTTGTTTTTAGAGAGGTAAAAGATGTGTCCAAACAAGAATTCCTACCAATGCAAGATGAACCCGATAAAATAGAGCTTGAGTTGGATGATGAAAAATATTAATCATCTGAAGAAGAGGAAACAGAAGAATAAGAAGAAGAAGAACCTCATACCCCAGTATTGAGGAGATCAGTGAGAGATAAAAAGAAACCATAAAGGTATAGTCCACCTGATTTCTGTTCCAATTTTTCTTTATCTATTACTGATGATGATCCCTGAACTGTCAGGGAAGTAATGAATTCACAGGATAGTAAACTCTGGAAGAAGGCCATGGTTTAAGAAATGGACACCTTGGATAAGAATGAGGCATGGGATATAGTTGAGTTGCCATATGGAAGAAAATATGTTGGTAGAAAATGGTTGTTTAAGAAGAAGTTTAATGCAAAAGGAAAAATGGAGAAATACAAAGCTCAGTTAGTAGCAAAAGGTTATTCCCAGGTAGAGGGAATTGACTCTGGTGATATTTTTTCTCCTGTTTCTATGTTAACTTCTATTAGATTTCTTTTATCTATTGTTGGTTCTTTTGATCTTGAAGTGGAACAGATGGATGTGAAGAAAACATTCCTACATGGGGATCTGGAAGAAGAAATCTACATGAAGCAGCGAGAAAGATTTGTAGTAAAGGGAAAGAAAGAGATGGTATATAAGCTAAAGAAGTCACTATATGGACTGAAGCAATCACCTAGGATGTGGTACCAAAAGTTTGATACATACATCCTTGAATTGGGATTTTTGAGAAGCAGGGCTAATCACTGTGTATATTCCAAGTAGGTTGGTAATCACTTCATTTATGTAGTGTTGTATGTTGATGACATGTTGTTGGTATGAAATAACATGGATTCAATCAAGGAGGTGAAATCACAGCTATCCTCCAAATTTGACATGAACGATTTCGGTGCTGCTAACTTCATTTTGGGAATGGAGATTAAAAAGATCATGCAAACAAGAAACTCTGGTTGAATTAGAGAAAATATGTTGAGACGATATTATAGAGGTTTAATATGCATGGAAGTAAACCGGTCAAGGTTCCTATTCCTATAGGTGTAAAGTTATTTGGAGATCAGTGTCCCAAGACACATGAAGAAGAAGAGGACATGTCCCATGGTTCATATGCTAATGTAGTTGGTAGTTTGATGTATGCAATGGTCTGTACTAGACTGGACATTTCACATGCAGTGGGATTTTTGAGCAGGTATATGTCAAAACCAGGGAAGGAGCATTGGACAACAGTAAAGAGGGTCTTCAGGTATTTGTGTGGCACTACCAATTATGAATTGTGCTACCAAGGAAGACTAGGACTGGAAAAATTGGTGGAAATACATGGATTTGTTGATGTAGACTGGGCTGAAGATCCAGATCGCAGAGGATCTACAAGTGGGTGGGTATTTGTTTAACCTATTTGGAGGAGTAATCAGTTGGATGAGCAAAAGACAAGATGTAGTGGAACTCTCAACTACAGAAGATGAATGCATGGCAGCCACTAATGCAAGCAAGGAAGCAGTATGGTTACAGAGATTATGTTCAAGTATTGGGTTGGTACAACAAGTAGTGAGATTATATTGTGACAGTTAGAGTGAAATATTCCTGGCAAAGAACCCAACTTATCATTCAAAGACAAAGAATATCGATGTTCAATATCACTTTGTGAGAGACATGGTTGAGGAAAAGAAGGTGTTGCTGGAAAAGGTTGACACTTTGAAGAATGTTGCAGATTTATTGACAAAGTCTGTGAGCACAGAAAATTTCTCCTGGTGTAGAGTAACAATGGGTGCAAAGAAAACAACAAGTGGGAGAATGTTGGGTATATGTTATATTCTCTGCATGTGTGTGTGTGGGTGCGTCAGGTTTGACAACTGCGTCTGACGATCCCTCTAGTAGTGCCCTTTGTGTCATGTTCACCAAGTGCTTTCCTAGGGGGGTCCCATGGGGGGGCATGTATTCCCCCCCCTTGGTTACACGCAGTGTTCAAGGTAGCACCCCAAAATTTGTTTTTTGTCGTTTTTTCTATTTTCAGCAGTTTTCTAAATTAATGTCGGATTAAGGGATTAGGGTTTTGGTATCTATGGAATACCTAAAAAAATTGTATATATTGTATGGTGAATGGTGAAATTTGACATAATGAATATAAGAAAGGTTTTCCTAGTTGAGGGTTTCCGGTATAAAATGTCTGTGTATGAGCCATTGATTAAATTTTGTTTTTCTTAAGAATCTATATGCATTGATTTACTTCACAAGTTTAAAACTTACAATGTGAGCATATACACCAGTTCTATTACAGAGTTACAATTCATATTTGGATGATGAAATTGATCAGGGATTTTGGTTGAGGTACATGTTGGGTACATGGTTGAGACAAGTAGTTGATTAGTTGGCACATACATGAGGTGTATAGTTGATGATGTTGGTACATATTGATAAGTCATAGTTGATGAGTAGTTGATACATTATTGGTACATACTTGTTACATGGTTGGATGAACTTTTTTATGGTACAGGTTGCTTATAGGTTGTTTGGTACAGGTTGGTGCATGGTTGATGCACTTGTTTATGGTACAGGTTGATTATAGGTTGAGGTACATGTTGATGCATGGTTGATGCATGGTTCAGGTTTATTGGTATAGGTTGTTTGGTGCATGTTTATTGGTACAGGTTTACAGTAGTATATCTCAAAGTGATAGTGTGACAGTGGTTTCATCATTCTACTTATACGTCAGGGCGGTTGGACGGGGCAAGAACAGGTGGTTGTAGCCACCTTCTGGTTGTATCAGGAGAACATAGGGGGTTGTAGCCTCCTTCTGGTTGTAGCCAAAGAATTGGGGAGTTGGATATTCCCTTAGGTTGTAGCCTGAGAAAATAGGGGGTTGAAGCCTCCTTCCAGTTGCAGCTGGAAAACAAAGGAATTTGGTGCTTCCAATGAATGTAATTCTTCAAGACATATAATAAAAATAATTCCATGGTTTTCTCCCTCTTTGGGTTTCCACGTAAAACACTGGTGTACTGTGTATGTGTATGATTGTTCATTTGTTCATTGTTTGTTTACTCTGCAGTTATTGGATTATAATGCTACATTGATATAACACTTGGATTATGTGGTTGAAAAGGATTAAATTTATCTATTATTGATTCACCCCCCCTCTTAGTAATCCAACAGAGAAACTTCACCAACTCCTTTGTTGTATTATATTTGGATGACATCCTCATCTTCAACAGAACATGGGAGGAGCACATGCAACATATTCAACATGTTTTGAGCACTTTGCAGCAATATAAGATTTATGACAACTTGGAAAAATGCTCTTTTGGCATGAACAAGGTCCAATACATGGGCTAAATTGTTGATGAGCATGGATTTACATGTTGATCCAACTAAGATGCAAGTCATCCATGACTCGCCAACACTGACCACACTGACCGAGCTTCAGAGATTCTTGGGACTAGCCAATGTTTACCGATGATTCATGTTGGTATTCTCCCATATTGCATGGGCCCTTATCCAGGTGACCAAGGGCGGTGGTAGGGCCAAGTTCGGGTGTGGAAAGGAGAAACAACGAGAATTTGAAGATTTGAAACATTGTTTGTGCTCAACTCCCATACTCTCCTTCCTCGATCTGCAACAACCATTCAAGATTGAATCTGATGCATCTAACTATGATGTGGGTGCAGTTCTCACTCAACATGGGCAGCCGGTGGTATACCATAGTGAGACATTCTCTGATACTATCCATAAATACCCCACCTATGACAAGGAAATGTATTCCATTGTACAAGCCTACCATCAATGGAAACATTACATTATGGGGAAAGAGACGATCATACACACTGATCACAAGCCTTTGCAGTTCATACAAACATAGGGGAAATTGCAGAACGACCGCCACCAAAAGTGGTACAGCTACCTGCAATAGTTCCATCTCAAGATCAAGTATAAGACATGTATCTCCAATCATGTGGCTGACTGCCTAAGTCGGCCTCCTGTGGATGCACTCACCAATGTGATCCATTCCCATGGACATGAAACATTGGAGTGGCCCCATCTTTACCAGTAAGATCGAGACTTCTATTGGATTACTGAGAGGGGGGGTGATTCAGTAATAACGTAATTATAATTTTTTTTTTTCAAATGTTATATCAATGTAGAATTATTATCCATAAATAAGTGCATCCAATCATGTACCAAGTATGTACCAATCATGTGTCAACTACTCATCAATATGTACCAACATCATCAACTATACACCTCATGTATGTGCACCAACTCATCAACTACTTGTCTCAACCATGTACTCAACATGTACCACAACCAAAAGACCTAATCAATTTCATCATCCAAATATTATTTGTAGATATGTAATAGACCTGGTGTATATGATCACATTCCTGCAAACCTTCCTTAACTTTAAAAACAAGAGACTAGCATTTTCATCAAACTTTTCTTTAGTCTCACAAGCCTAGTTTTGGATTAGTCAACAACCCTAAATTGAAGTAATCATAACTTTGAACCTGTAATGTATAAAGATACGAAAGGGATACATAATGTTATTCAGTGTGTTTTATGAAATTTATCCAAGTGTCACTACTTGGAACCTCTCAGAAAAGGAGTTATATAAAAAATGGCATACCTTGCTGAATTCTGGCTTATTCTAGAGAGTGCCCTTGTAGAGAGTGCCCCACATGAAATATTTGATGAAATTATATGAAACTGTTACAAAACATACTACAGACTGTACCCTAACCAATAAATTTTGTCTCACTGAATTTGGATCTGGTATGAATAAGTTATGACGTTTTTACCCGAAACACCTGATTTTGACTAGTTTCAGGACTGATCACAAACCCTATTTTCCACAGAGTGTAACTCCCAAAATACAATGACCCACAAGCTGAATTGTTTTCCACAGATACTTGGATATGTTTTCTCAATTTTTTAGCAATTTCATAGTCTGAATCATTATAGAAATTGTTTTATAGCGAAAATGGTGAGATGACCTGTAAATAACATACCTTAGAAAGCACCATCAAAATAATTTATCCTCTCTTGCATTTCGGCCTTCTTTTCTTCACCTTCACTCAGAATTCTGGTTTAGATATCCTTGGTTACCTCAGAAACATATAGATATTCAATATTCTCAAGTGTGATTCAAATGAGAGAGCCTTGCCTCTTATTTATACTCTCCAAGTAGCTTCCTTAA
>ML790337.1:17649-38542 GCA_009831015.1 Picea engelmannii | reverse complement strand
TTCTAATTTCTCCATTAAATTTATTATTGAAATAATTTATTTTGTATTCACTTTGAATTATAATACACTCATCACTTCAATTTATTATTTACCTTTTAAAATCTCTTAAACCACTTTGACTATTTTGACCTTTTGGGGCTTCTGGATGACATATGAGGGTCCTCCAACTTCGTAAGGCCATAACTCTCAAACCGTGAGGAGTTATGTGACGTTCCACATACAAATAGAAATGGAATGACATGTAATATCAATATAGAATACTATTATCTTAAAATATATCATAACTCATACAGTTACCCATCAAACAAAATTGGGTGTATTACCCAAACCTCAGGTCTCCAACTTCTCATGGCCATAACTCTCTAACTATGAGGAATTATGTGACGTTCCACATACCACCAGAAATGAAATGACAAGTAATATCCATATAGTATGTTTTCCCTAAAAAAATCACTTTCCTTCATCTCATTATTCCATAATTAAGCATGGGTTCTCTTACTCCAGAAAGCATCTTCCCGTGAGGGCTTTCACCATAAGGGGACCACTTTGGATTTCATCCATATTTACTTCTTATCAACCTTGAAAAAAAAATAATGAGTCATATTTACATCAAACAATATTGGGTCCTACCCAAACCTTTGTGCTACGAGGATTTCTTCAAGGGTTGACATCAATGACAACCAACCTTAATCAACAACTTCTCCACCACATATCAGCTCTTGGGTACATGCCACTGTCATTGATTTTCACATTCAAGATGAACTCTTATGCCACCTAGGACATATCTATGTTCCTGCAATCGAGCATGCAAATATGATTTGGGAAGCCCACTACAATCGGGTGGTAGGACATTTTGGTGTCGAGAAAACTCTGGACATTCTTAAGAAACATTTTTATTGGCCAAAACTTCAACAGGATGTCAGCAAGTATATCAGATATTTCATTGCCTGCGCCATTTCCAAGTCATCCATCAAGAAGCAAGGATTATACACCCCTCTTCCTATTCCTAAGAAGTCATGGGAATCCATCTCCATGGATTACATGTCTAGTTTTCCATCCACCAAGCATGGAAATCACTGTGTGTTTGTGGTCATTTATTGGTTTTCAAAAATGGCCATCCTCATAGCCTGTAAGAAGAATGTCACAATGATAGATACTTCCAAGATCTTCTTCGAACAAGTTTGGGTCACTTTGGGATAACATATACCATCATCTCCAACTGAGACAACAAGTTCCTCAACACCTTTTGGTCGAGTCTCTGGCCTTTGTTGGACACCAAGCTCAAAAAATCCACTTCTTTCCACCCCCAAACCGTTGGCCAAACCGAGGTCGTCAATTAGATGATTGTGCACATCCTGCGCATGTAAAATTATAAGCATTACCATACATGGGACATGAGTCTCCCCTATGTCCAACATAGTTACAACAGGGCTCTCCATAGTTCCACCAACCATAGTCCATTTCAGGTGGGTCTGGGATTCCAAACCTTGGGATGCATTGATATTGCACTTCCTCTTGCCACCACACAGACAGACTCTTCCCCTAATCAGTCTGTGATCGACAAAGCCACTAGATTAATTGAGAGGATTCAACACATCCGCCAACAGGTCCAGGAGATTTTGTAGAAATCCAATGCTAAGTACAAGTTGCTCCATGATAAACAAAGGGTACCACATCAGTTTCAGGTTGGCGATAAATTGTGGTTACATTTGCAGAAAGAGCGTCTCATCAGGCCCCATCGAAATATTAGCCCACTTTATTATGGGCCTTACACTATCACCAAGGATGTGGGTAGTAATGATTTTGAGTTCAACACTCCACCCTTCCTTGGTCTACATCCAATATTCAATGTGGACCTCCTTTGGCCATATTTTCCACCATTATTGGACACCTATGAGATCATCGAGAAGCTGAAACCAACAAATCTCAACCGTGACTGCATGGGAAAATAATCCACTGATTAGATAGTGGACACATAGGTCAAGGGAATTCTCCAACAACGGATCCAACTTTATCGAGTTGTTAAGGCATGGAAACTCCTACACCAAGGCAAGTGGCTCACCCGGGGCCAAATCCAACAGAAGTTTCCTCACCTGATGGGGGAACTCAACGCAATGTAGAACATTGATTCCTAAGGGGGTAGGATTGATCTAGGTGGATATTTGTGGCCACCCACCTATTCCAACTGGATCCGCGTGGCCATTTTTGATTCAACACGTCTTTCTGTACTGCTTTATAATTGTCATTTCTACACTTTTGGGGATTTCTGAAGCCTCACACATTCTCCTGGTGGATACGGGTGGCCTCTATCCTAATTAAAATAACTTATTTTGTATGTTTTCGTGTCAGCACATCTTGTTGTACTTCTAGGGCTGTTTTGGGGCCCTAAACATTGTTTTTTTGACTCGCCATAGTCAGACTATAGACAGAGTCAGAGTCTAACAGAGGAATGTGTAGATCTCTAAGAGACCTTTCCAATGGGCTATCAGTTGCCTAAAATGGAGGTTGTATGAAAACGTTACGACCCTAGGAAGCCAAGGTACCAAACTAGACCAACTTACCCATAGGACCCACATGAATTTTGGCATTTCACCTTCTAGGGTTACATTTTTGGATGTATAGGGTTTTGGCATTCATGAGTAATATGAAAAGGGCCTATGGATCCTCATTGTAATCCATTTTGATCAGACGGATGTGAGTAGCAACAACATCTCTATTTAGAGATAGCTACCACCATTCAAGCAAGTTTCAGTTCAACAATTTTACAGTTTCAGCCTATTTCATTATGTAATAGAAGATATTGTTCACTGGATATTTGCGCTATTCTTCCTATCTTCGTGTTTATTTTATTAAATCTGTTAATCAGTTCGTTCTGCTCCTAAATCTTGATCACTATATCAGAGGTGACTTATTTTTTATATCTAGAACAATATGTCTATGGTTGGGTGGAACGTTCATCCCAAGAAATTGGTTGCACGACTATTTAGAAAGATAAGTGTTTTATATGTTTTCTATGTTTCATTATGAGTTTTAATTGTTGTGCATTAACTCTGTGTATGAGAATGATTTATACGTTGATATGATGAATTTATTATCTACATTCATGTTTATTTAGAATGTTGTAGATGAATTTAATTAATGGTATCAGAAAATGGTTAAATCTATGTGTTTTCCTGTAGCTGATAACCTACAAGATATGTTCAACTTTTTAAAAATATTTGTGTATTCCACATGTAATGAACCTTAGTCAAGATGTGGAATATTACATATTGGTATCATATCTCAAGGTTCAAGAACGAGCTTGTATGGGCCAATACCAATGTGAAATTGGTAGGATTTCAATGTTGCAAAAAATGTTGAAAACAAAGTGAAATCCCCAAATTTATGAGTAGATTCGAGGTTAAATTGCCTCATAACAATCGAAGAAAGGATAAATGGCATAAATATGCAGGTTGTAGAGTTAAATTCAGTTGGGAAGGATGGATTTTTCATTTTCATGGTGATTGAATATTTGTAAGACCGATGACTCAATTTTAGAACTTCCAAGTACATAAATGAAAAAATTCGAGAGAAATTATAAAATTCTTGAAAATTTATAATTTTTATAATTTTTGGAAAAACAATTTTGTAAAATAATGACATGGAACGTACCATGATGTGGACTAATAGGATCCACAATGGAAATTCCATGGTGGTAGAGATTTGGTGAACCGATGGATGAGATCACTTCAATCTTGAAGATCAACAATATAGATCCAACTTAGTTGTAGAAAGAACTTGCGGGGAAAAGTCTTGTAGGAAAAACTCAATGGCATGCTACTTGATAATTATGTGGGAGAAAGTTTTTTAAGTTAATACTGATAGACTTGCAAGATACAAAAAAATATTATAGGCAGGAAAATTGAAAATTCCGCAGGAGATAGGTTCATAGGAATAGGATCACAGTTATAATATCACAGGGAAAAGGTTCATGAGGAAAGGCTCATAGGGGGAAAGTCTCACGGGATAACACTCCACAAGAAAATTTTGTGAAGGTTAATCTTAATAGGATTTCAGGCCACGGGTCATGGGAATAAATTAATGGCTAGTTAAGTCATCCCTCTACAGGGAAAAAGGCCACAAAGGTTGACCTGATAGGCTTGCCAGCCATTAATCACAAAAAAAACTTTAAAACATGTAACTTGACCTGTCTGTGGAAAAAGTACACGAGAAAAAATATGATAGGCTTGGGTCTTATGGGTTGTGGAAAATATTAAGAACATGCCATTTTAAAACCTAAAGGGAAAAATCCATGAGAAAGATCCCAACAGGCTTGCGGGAGGTTAGGATGATGGCCAATAGAGGAGATTGATAGGTGATGACATGGACAAATCAAAGGATAACACATGGACTCAATCGACATGTGCCATTCCATGTCAACCGAATTTCCTAGGGTCATGCACAAGTCAATTTGGCAGACTGTTACAATTTTAAAATAGTCAAATTCTATGAAAAATTTCATGTTTTTGAAGGTCATCAACTTGCAAAGGCATTTTGAGGGCCTAAACAACATTTTTAGGTGGTCAAAATTGAGAAAATTGTGTATACCTTTGGTACTGTTGGACAGACGTTTTGGATCAGTCTTGGGAATCACAGAGGAATAGATCATGTGATATTTTTTCTAAGGATTAGTGTGCATACAAAGTAGTTGAATAATTCTCGAGAGTTAGTGTGCAAAAGGAGGAAAGTAGTTAGTATTTTGGTACATTTTTTCCACATTGTAATGAGCTTATCCCTTTTGTAAAACTATAAATTGTAATGGGGTTTTGGGTAGAAGTGGAAAGAGAGAGTTTTAAGAGTTTGAGTGGTTGGTGGGTTCATGGTGCAAAGTTATTTTGAGTTAGTTGAGTTTTGGAGAATTCTTGAGGAATATTTTTGAGGTATTACTGAGGAGTGAGGCTTGCATTGCAGCAGAACGACTAGGCAGGTTTGAGTAATGGTTATTGTTGCATGTTTTTGTAAGGACAGTGCACAACTATAATAAGAATATAAATGACTATTAGAAGAATACAATTGTTGTGGACGTAACCCATATTGGGGTGAACCACGTTAAAACTCGTGTCTTTATGTAATGTTATGTGTGTGTTATGGATAATATAGAATGTTTAGTATTATGAATATGTTACTGATATTACACAGCGATGATGAAAGCTTAGTATTATGGATGTGTTATTCATATATTTTTTTATAATGTTGCACACTAAAGTAATTGGTAAATGAATGAATGTCAAGTAAATTAATGACGCACACAGAGAATGTTGCATGATAAGTAATTGTTAAGTGATGAAAATGGTGCACATAGTAAGAACATGTTGAATGCCTCACTTCCCCTCACCACTACAAAAAATTGGTTCCTGCATCCCCTATGGATGCCTTGGGTGAGACTTCACTTACTTGCAGGTGATGCCAAAAGGGTCGGTGTCTAAGTGTTTTGTTGGTATGTTATGTTTGAACCTAGGGTCTTCCCACAATGTACCAACAAATGGTTTTGTTGTCGGGATGAGGATTTATAATTAAGGGGAATGTTTTGGAGGATGAATAAGGAAGAGATCACAAAATGGTTAAGGAAGGAGCACGAATTTTCCTAAGAACATAATAGGAACCCATGACTCAATGATGAACAATGGTTGCAAAGGTATGTGTTTATAGATCTTCATGAAATATTCTTTGGTGAATTTATGATAATTTTGACAGAATGGTTAGAAAGGATAGAGGAGAATGTTGGAAGATATCGAGCCAAGGCTTCGAGAAACTGGACCCTTGAATTGATCAAAAAGTTGAATACAATAAGTAATAAAGTTTCTCACATAGTTGATTTTTGGTTGAAGAGTCTACTGGGGGGTTACATTACAAAGTTTGGAATATATTGTACCCAATATTATAGTGTCATAGAGAGGGAATTATTAAAGGGTTCGCATGGAATATTTTTGAGCACACTATCTACATGGATAAAGATGTTGTTGTGTGACAAGAATGTTTTGAAGATGGAATTTGAATGCTAGGCACCTTTGCGCACATAGGGGGAATAGGGAATGACCAGAGGATGGTCTAAGAGTGGAAAGGATGAGTAAGGAATGAAAGGAATGAGGATCCTGAGAGAGGAAGATAGTGAATTAGATAGAGATATTGGAGTATTGAACTGTGGGAAAAGGTTTAGGTATAGTAAGAAGGAGACCATGGCTGAGAGAGAAGAGAAACACATAGTAGTTGAGAAAAGAAACCCCAGTGTAGTGCTTCATATCACATCATACAGAGAAATGAAAGAGAAATAAAATGATCCTTATGCAGTCCAACAAAAGAAGGAATTCCATCCCATATCAGAATCTGTGTCGAACCCATGACCCCGTGTGCATCACCAAGATCTGAAGTAGAAACTAGAACTTTGTCAATATCAATTGTAGTTAGTGGAGGAAGTCTGAAAATTAGTCATAATAGTGGAAGTAGTGCAACGAACCAAAGTCGGTTAGCATCACTGAAGGTAAGTACTACATAGAATACTATGGAAGGAATAGATTAAAAGTTCTTGAACTCCAAGGAGCGAGGTCAGAAAATCCTGAGAAACATATTTTTTGTATTGAGACAACACAGACTGCAAAGAATGTATAGGATGAGGCAATGAAGATTGCATAGTTAGCAATGACGTTCATAGTTCCTTCACTTTTATGGTATTGTTGATGTTTGAATCTATTAGGACCGAAATGACAAACTCATGAGGACATTAGGCCCCCCTTCGTTTTTAGAGAGGTGGTTCTCCTATTTGGATAAAAGATATATCTTTGAATATATTGGAGTCATAAGAGTGCTAGACAAAAAACCCCAAATATTTATTTCTTGAATTTAAATGAAAATGGTTATTCAATAACCCAATATGATCTTTATGTGCAACAAAAGTCTTTTTACAATAATAAAATATTGAAGGAGGGCTTTAACATTAGAATTAAATTGTGATCAACATCACACACAATATTCTTAATAATATATAAATACATCCATGTCTTCTTCATGAAAAATAGGAGAGAATAATTTGATTATGTCAAATAATTTTAAAAGAGTACTCCTATCAATATCAAAAGAGAATTTTATAGGTCAACCTCAAATATATCATAATTAAAACTCAAAACTTTACAAGATACACTCAAGATCAACCCCAAAGCAATTATCCGTGGAGTTTTTTCCGTGAAATATGTTCTTCATTACAAAATATTTTAAAGCCATGTATGTGGCTGCAAATACTCCATGATCATGTAAGAAAAGATCTTAGAAGAATATAAGAAAAAAAAATAAAAAACTCATCCTTGTGCCCAACCCTGAGATTCAAGCATAAAGCTACGAGAAGTGGTGTACAAGAATAGAAAGAATGGAGAAGATGGGGATTTATTTATTTTGATCAGAATATTGATTGTGTATCCACATATTTACCTTATTCTTCCTTTTTATCTTATGACCTTCCCCTCTAACAATACTGATTATTCGACCCTTTGATGAAGCCTCTCTTCTCTTTTTAAGATGAGATTTTCTAACTACTTGAGTAGTTATGGTTTCTCCCTTTTAGAAATTCCCGTACAATTTTATTATTGAAACATTCCATTTAATTAATGTCTCATTAATTCCTCATTAATGAACTCACATCACTAATATAAGTATATTGAAAATGGGTCCCTCTCCTTTTTTAATAAAAGTTTTAATTAAAATTTTATTTTTAAATATTTAATTAATTTTCGATCAAAAGAGGACGACTGTAATTTAACTTTATGAAAGTGAAGAACAATTTTTTTATCCATGTAAAGAACTTCCTATGTTCTCTTCATCATCTCATATTTCCAACAATATAAAGTTTCATCTCATATGAATTGACTTTGAAATTTGATCCACTCTTTGATTATATTCTTCTTTAAAATTGGCGACGTCATTATCTTGCTTCCGTATGGGATAGGATGGGTGGGAAACAACATTTAAAACATCAACAAAAAAATGAATGCACTTTTGGGATGAACTTTTCTGCAAATGAATCTTCTAACACATCCCAACTAGTAATGGAGTTAGGTATTAATGAACTATACCATTCAAGAGCATCATCTCATAGATTTTGTAGGAATAATCTACATTTAACATTGTCTTTAGTGAGGTTGAAATCATAACATGTACCTTTAAAATTAATCAATTGTTGCTCTGCATCTTCTGAAGCATGCCCAAAGAATGTAGAAAAAATATCAATATGGATATTGGGCATTTGAAAGTCTATTTTTGGTAGATTTAAAGGGGTATTATGAAATCGCCTCCTTCTTTGAGTATTTCTCTCTTTTGATGATTTTTCAAAGCCATTGATGGGCTTGATGAAGAATATAAAGAAGAATTATAACATGCATGAAACCCTTCATATTGAATTTTTCCAATGGAGTTTCCTGGGAGTTCATTCTCTCAAATCTTTGGTGCTTCTCGTTAGTTTTTGAAATTACAAAAAGGTGAGCCATGCTTAAAATAAGCAACAATTTTCTTGGATTTTCTTCTCAAAAATTTGAACCATGGATATTTGTGGTTCCCAAAATATATTGAAAATAAATCGTCCCCAGTATGGTCATAAAAAATGTTGATCCTTGAATCCATCAGGACCAAACAACAAACTCATGAGGAAATTAGTCCCCCTTCATTTTTAGAGAGGTGGTTATCCTCTTTGGCTAAAATATATATCTTTGAATATCTTGGAGTAGGGAGAGTGCTAGAAAACAAACCCCATATCTTTATTGCTTGGATTTAAATGAAAATGGTTCTTCAATAACCTAATATGATATTTATGTGAAACAAAAGTCTTTTTACAATAATAAAATATTGAAGGAGGGATTCAACATCAGAATTAAATTGTGATCAACATCACACACAATCTTCTTAATCATATATAAATACATCCATGTCTTCTTCATGAAAAATAGGAGAGAATAATTTTATCATCTCAAATAATTTTAAAAGAGTACTGCTATCAATATCAAAAGATAATTTGATAGGTCAACCTCAAATATCTCATACTTAAAACTCAAAGTTACAAGATACAGTCAAGATCAACCTTGAAGCAATTCTTTGTGGAGTTCTTTTCATGAAAGATGTTCTTCATTACAAAATATTTGACAACCATTTATTTGGATGAAAATACTCCATGATAATGTAAGGAAATATCTTAGAATAATATAGGAAAAACACACAACAACTCAACCTTATGCCCAACTTTGAGATTCAAGCATAAAGTTATGAAAATTGGTGTAGAAGAATAGAAAGAATGTACAAGATGGAGATTTATTTATTTTGATAAAAATATTGATTGTGTATCCATGGATGTAACTTATTCTTCCTTTGATATTCTTCCCCTCCCCTCTCACAATACTGATTCTTGGACCCTTTGATGAAGCCTCTCTTCTCTTTTTAAGATGATATTTTTTAACTACTTGAGCAGTTAGGGTTTCTCCCTTCTAGAAATTCTCGTACAAGTTTCTTATTGAAAAATTCCATTTAATTAATGTCTCATTAAGTAATCATTAATTAACTCACATCATTAATATAAGTATATTGAAAATGGGCCCCTCTCATTTTTTAATAAAAGTTTTAATTAAACTTTTATTTTTAAAAATTTAATTTGTTTTCCATAAAAAGAGGACGACTGTAATTTAATTTTATGGAAGTTAAGACAAATTTTTTATCCATGTAAACCACTTCCAAATTTCTCTTGATCATGCCATATTTTCAACGATATAAAGTTTTCGAAAATCCATCTCTCGAATCTCAAGATATGAGATCGTGAAGTTGAGTTGTCATGCAGGCCCATTAAAAATGAGGCTGACTGATATTTTAATTTATGAGACAAATGTATAAATTTTCAGCACTTGAAACCTCTACCACCATCTTATACACGAAAATAAATTTCCAAAGGTATAAAGTTTGTGCAATTCTGACACTCAGAGCTCAAGTTATGGCCTTCGCAAGATTAATACTCAGCCACCATTGATCAAAATTTATGGGAAAATGTGGGCCCTTGGATGAATTTCGTGCTTCCCTTTGTAAAAATTGACTTTATGGTTTAAAATTATATCCCAAATGCATTTGGATATTATATTCTTTATGATATATAATTCTAAGTGTTTGATACACTTAGCAAGAAATGGTCCACATCATCACCACGTTTCATATGCTCATTTGTTGGTTTTCATGCCTTGAAATATGTGAGATGGGACAAGAGGGGATGAGGGAGAGGTGGGTTGGAGGGTTTCCAGCTTCGAGGGGGCGAGGGAAGGGAGATGAGTGAATTTAGCCATGAAATTTTTGTGAACCCTCCAACCCGCGATTGGATGAGTGATTCAAAGAAATTAATTATAGAAGGGCGGTCATTCGAATGAGAGCGAGTTTCAATATGGAGATTTTTATGAACCCGCCAACCTGGGAACCCACAAACTGATAGTTATGGATGATCAAAAATATGTTAAATGAGGAAAGGTGGTCGATCAAAATTGCATGTAGAAGGGATAAATAATTTAGGGGCTTGAAACCCCCGACAAATCAGATGGTCCAAAAAGTAGATCACTGAACTTTGGGAACAAAGTGGAGATCAGGGAACTTGGAGGATGAGGGCTTGAACCCGCAAACCCGTGAACTTGAAAAAATGGTTAAGTGTAGTCTAACAGGGGACTCATGAAATGTGAAAGTAGATGGATATGAAGGCCCACCAACCCTTCAACCCATGAACCCTATGAGGAGATGAAGGAAGAGTCTCAAAAATGCCTAAGTGTAGAGACTAGTGGAGCATATGGAGAAGAGTGGTGAAAAGAGAAAAACGGTTAAGTGTGGCGATGGAAGGTGAGGGAGATAATAAAGGGACACCTTAGGTGTAGGAATATTTCCAATGGAGCCATTCAAGCATTGATCTAATTTGTGGAATGAGCTCCAAAATTATGAGATATATTGGGACTTGTACCAATGAGTCAGGGGCACTCTCAATATGTACTGGAGAAAAATTATACCAAGTATGGTGAATATTTCATTGCATTGTTTGGCCAACGATGCTCTGGAACCATAATTCAATAAAATCAATTCTTGGATGAGGATTTTTCGACATAGCAATGCATTCATCTTTTTTTTTTTATTTACAACCACTTCCATGGTTCTTGATTCATCAAAAATCTCTTGAAATTATTCTTCTTTCTTGTAAAGGTGATCTTGTTTATCATTCTTCTCAAGATTCATTTCTTCCATCAATTTTTCTTTCTACAAGTTCTCTTGTGATGTTTCAACATCTATTACAAGGATGAAATATTCTTGTGTATTTGGTGGAGGCTCCTCAATTTCCTTTTCAAATTTGTTGCTCGAAATGTCTTCATATGGAGTATATATGAGACCTAAATTTTCTTCTTGTAATTTACAATTTTCATCTTCCTTTTCAACAATATGAATTGACTTAGAAATTTCATCCACTCTTTGATTATATTCTTCTTTAAAATTGGTGATGTCATTATCTTGGTTCCATATGGGATAGGATGGGTGGGAATAAACATTTAAAACGTCAACAAAAAATATGAATGCACTTTTAGGATGAAATTTTCTGCAAATGAATCTTCTAACACATCCCAACTAGTAATGGAGTTAGGCATTAATGAACTATACCATTCAAAAGCATCATCTCTTAGATTTTGTAGGAATAATCTACATTTAACATTGTCATCAGTGAGGTTGAAATCATAACATGTACCTTTAAAATTAATCAATTGTTTCTCTGCAGCTTTTGAAGCATGCCCAAAGAATGTAGAAAAAATATCAATAGGAATATTAGGCATTTGAATGTCTATTTCAGGTATATTTAAAGGGGTATTATGAAATCACTTCCTTCTTTGAGTATTTCTTTCTTTTTATGCCATTGATTGGCTTGATGAAGAATATAAAGAAGCATTATAACATGAATGAAACCATTCATTTTGAATTTTTCCAATGGATTCTCCTGGGAGTTCATTCTCTCGAATCTTTGGTGCTTGTTAGTTTTTAAAATTACAAAAAAGGTGATCCATGCTTAAAATACGAAGCAATTTTCTTGAAATTTCTTCTCAAAAATTTTAGCCATGGAGATTTGTGGTTCCTCAAATATATTGAAAACAAATAGTCCCCAGTATGGTCATAAAAAATGTTGATGCTTGAATCCATCAGGACCGAAACGACAACCTCATGAGGAAATTAGTCTCCCTTCATTTTCATAGAGGTCGTTATCCTCTTTGGCTAAAATATATATCTTTGAATATCTTGGAGTAGGGAGAGTGCTAGAAAAAAAAACCCATATCTTTATTTCTTGTATTTAAATGAAAATGGTTCTTCAATAACCCTATATGATCTTTATGTGCAACAAAGGGATTTTTAAATAATAAAATATTGTAGGGCTTCAACATCAGAATTAAATTGTGATCAACATCACACACAATCTTCTTAATCATATATAAATACATCCATGTCTTCTTCATGAAAAATAGGAGAGAATAATTTGATCATCTCAATTTTTTTTAAAAGAGTACTATTATCAATATCAAAAGAGAATTTGATAGGTCAACCTCAAATATCTCATACTTAAAACTCAAAGTTACAAAATACAGTCAAGATCAACCCCGAAACAATTCTTTGTGGAGTTCTTTTCATGAAATATTTTCTTCATTACAAAATATTTGACAACCATTTACTTGGATGCAAATACTCCATGATCATGTAAGGAAATATCTTAGAAGAATATAAGAAAAATAATCAACAACTCAACCTTGTGCCCAACTTTAAGATTCAAGCATAAAGCTATGAGAAGTGGTGTAGAAGAATAAAAAGAATGTAGAAGATGGAGATTTATTTCTTTTGATCAAAATATTGATTTTGTATCCATGGATGTAACTTCTTCTTCCTTCGATCTTTGTCCCTGACCCTCTCACAATACTGATTCTTGGACCCTTTGATGAAGCCTCTCTTCTCTTTTTAAGATGAGATTTTTAAGTACTTGAGCAGTTAGGGTTTCTCCGTTCTAGAAATTCCTGTACAAGTTTCTTATTGAAAAATTATATTTAATTAATGTCTCATTAAGTCCTCATTGATTAACTCACATCATTAATATAGGTATATTGAAAATGGGTCCCTCTCCTTTTTTAATAAAAGTTTAATTAAACTTTTATTTTTAAAAATTTAATTTGTTTTCCATCAAAAGAGGACGACTGTAATTTAATTTTATGGAAGTTAAGAGCTTTTTTTATCCATGTAAACCACTTCCAATTTTCTCTTCATCATGTCATATTTCCAACGATATAAAGTTTCACAATTCCATCTGCCGGATCTCAAGCTATGAGCTCGTGAAGTTGAGTTGTCATGCAAGCCCATTAAAAATGAGGTTGATTGATATTTTAATTTATGAGACAAATGTATCAACTTTCAACACTTGAAACCTCTACCAACATCTTATACGCCAAAATAAATTTCCAACAGTATAAAGTTTGCACGATTCAAACACTCGGAGCTCAAGTTATGGCCTCTGCGAGATTAACACTCAGCCACCATCGATCAAAATTTATGGGCAAATGTGGTCCCTTGGATGAATTTTGTGCTTCCCTTCGTAAAAATCGACTTTATGGTTTAGAAGTCTATCTCGAATGCATTGGTTTAGAACCATAATTCAATAAAATCAATTCTTGGATGAGTATTTTTCGACATAACATCACATTCATCATTTTCTTTATTTTCAACCACTTCCATGGTTCTTGATTCATCAAAAATCTCTTGAAATTATTCTTCTTTCTTGTAAAGGTGATATTGTTCATCATTCTTCTCAAGATTCATTTCTTCCATCAATTCTTCTTTTTTCAAGTTCTCTTGTGACGTTTCATCATTTATTACAAGGATGAAATATTCTTGTGTATTTGGTGGAGGCTCCTCAATCTCCTTTTCAAATTTTCTGCTCAAAATGTCTTCATATGGAGTATATACGAGACTTAAATTTTCTTCTTGTAATTTACAATTTTCATCTTCCTTTTCAACAATATGAATTGAATTAGAAATTTGATCCACTCTTTGATTATATTCTTCTTTAAAATTGGTGACGTTGTTATGTTTCTTCCATATGGGATAGGATGGGTGGGAAGCAACATTTAAAACATCAACAAAAAATATGAATGCACTTTTGGGATGGACGTTTCTGCAAATGAATCTTCTAACATGTCCCAACTAGTAATGGATTTAGGCATTAATGAACTATACCATTCAAGAGCATCATTTCATAGATTTTGTAGGAATAATCTGCATTTAACATTGTATTCAGTGAGGTTGAAATCATAACATGTACCTTTAAAATTAATCAATTGTTGCTCTGCATCTTCTGAAGCATGCCCAAAGAATGTAGAAAAAATATCAATAGGAAGATTGGGCATTTGAAAGTCTATTTATGGTAGATTTAAAGGGGTATTATGAAATCACCTCCTTCTTTGAGTATTTCTCTCTTTTGATGAGTCTTGCAAAGCCATTAATGGGCTTGATGAAGAATATAAAGAAGCATTATAACATGAATGAAACCATTCATTTAAAATTTTTCCAATGGAGTTTCCTGGGAGTTCATTCTCTCGAATCTTTGGTGCTTCTTGTTAGTTTTTGAAATTAAAAAAAAGGTGAGCCATGCTTAAAATAAGAAACAATTTTCTTGAATTTTCTTCTCGAAAATTTGAGCCATGGAGATTTGTGGTTCCTAAAATATATTGAAAATAAATCATCCCCAGTATGGTCATAAAAAATGTTGATGCCTGAATCCATTAGGACCAAAACGAAAACCTCATGAGGAAATTAGTCCGCCTTCATTTTTAGAGAGGTGGTTATCCTCTTTGGTTAAAAGATATATCTTTGAATATCTTGGAGTAGGGAGAGTGACAGAAAACAAACCCCATATATTTATTTCTTGGATTTAAATGAAAATGGTTCTTCAATAAGCCAATATGATCTTTATGTGCAACAAAAGTCTTTTTACAATAATAAAATATTGAAGGAGGGCTTCAACATCATAATTAAATTGTGATCAACATCACACACAATCTTCTTAATCATATATAAATACATCCATGTCTTCTTCATGAAAAATAGGAGAGAATAATTTGATCATCTCAAAGAATTTTAAAACAATACTGCTATCAATATCAAAAGATAATTTGATAGGTCAACCTCAAATATCTCATACTTAAAACTCAAAGTTACAAGATACAGTCAAGATCAACCCCAAAGCAATTCTTTGTGGAGTTCTTTTCATGAAATATGTTCTTCATTACAAAATATTTGACTACCATTTATTGGGATGAAAATACTCCATGATAATGTAGGGAAATATCTTGGAAGAATATAAGAAAAACACTCAACAAATCAACCTCATGCCCAACTCTGAGATTCAAGCATAAAGCTATGAGAAGTGGTGTAGAAGAATAAAAAGAATGTAGAAGATGTAGATTTATTTGTTTTAATCAAAATATTGATTGTGTATCCATGGATGTAACTTCTTCTTCCTTCAATCTTCATCCCTTCCCCTCTCACAATATTGATTCTTGGAGCCTTTAATGAAGCCTCTCTTCTTTTTTTAAGATGATATTTTTTAACTACTTGAGCAGTTAGGGTTTCTCCCTTCTAGAAATTCCTGTACAAGTTTCTTATTGAAACATTCCATTTAATTAATATCTCATTAATTTCTCATTAATTAACTCACATCATTAATATAAGTATATTGAAAATGGGTCTCTCTCCTTTTTTAATAAAAGTTTTAATTAAACTTTTATTTAAAAAAATTTAATTTGTTTTCCATCAAAAGAGGATGACTGTAATTTTATTTTAAGGAAGTTAAGACAAAATTTTAATCCATGTAAACCACTTCCAATTTTCTCTTCATCGTCTCATATTTCCAACGATATACATTTTTTGCAAATCCATCTCTCGGATCTGAAGATATGAGCTCGTGAAATCGAGTTGTCATGTAGGCCCATTAAAAATGAGGCTGACTGATATTTTAATTTATGAGACAAATGTATAAACTTTCAGCACTTGAAACCTCTACCACCATATTATACACCAAAATAATTTTCCAACGGTATAAATTTTGCGCGATTCCGATACTCGGAGCTCAAGTTATGGCCTCCGCAAGATTAACACTTAGCCACCATTGATCAAAATTTATGGGAAAATGTGGGCCCTTGGATGAATTTCGTCCTTCCCTTCATAAAAATCGACTTTATGGTTTAAAATTATATCCCAAATGCATTGGGATATTATATTATTTATGATATATAATACTAAGTGTTTGATACACTTAGCAGGAAACACGGGAATAGAATAAATTATGGAGCTTGGAGGATTCGCTCCTTGGAAAATTGTCAAATAAAATAATAATTTTTTGGAATCTTGTCATCATCCACCTCATTCCATGTCATCAATGAGTCACATCCATGTTTCATCACAGGAATGGTCCACATCATCACCACGTTTCATATTCTCATTCATTGGTTTTCTTGCCTTGAAATAGCTTTGAGAATTTGGCTAAGTATGTGAGATGGGAAAAGAGGGGATCAGGGAGAGGCGGGTTGGAGGGTTTGTAGATTCGAGGGGGTGAGGGAAGAGAGATGAGTGAATTTATCCATGAAATATTTCATGAACCCTCCAACCCACGATTGGATGAATGATCCAAATAAACTAAGTATAGAAGGGCGATCAGTCGGATGAGAGCGAGTTTCAATATGGAGATTTTTATGAACCCGCCAATCAAGGAACCCTCAAACCCGCAGTTATGGATGATTGAAAATATGTTAAATGTGGAAAGGTGGTATATCAGACTTGCATTCAAAAAGGATACATAATTTAGGGGCTTGACACCCACCAAAAATCAGATGGTCCAAAATGTAGATCACAAAACTTTGGGAGCAAAGTGGAGATCACAGAACTTGGAGGATGAGGGCTTGAACCCGTGAACCCATCAAGTTGAAAAAATGGTTAAGTGTAGTGTAACAAAGGAATCATGAAATGTGAAAGTGGATGGAGAGGAAGATCCACCAACCCTCCAACCCGTGAACCCAATGAGGAGATGAAGGAAGAGTACCAAAAATGTCAAAGTTTAGAGACTAGTGGAGCATATGGAGAATTGTGGTGAAAAGAGAAAAATGGTTAAGTGTGGCGATGGAAGGTCAGGGATATAAGAAAGGGACACCTTAGGTGTAGGAATATTTCCAATGGATACATTCAATCATTGATCTGATTTGTGGAATGAACTCCAAAATTCTGAGATATATTGGGACTTGTACCAATGAGTCAGGGGCACTCTCAATATGTACTGGAGAAATATTATACCTTGTATGGTGAATATTTGATTGCGTTGTTTGGCCAACAATGCTCTGGAACCATAATTCAATAAAATCAATTCTTGGATGAGGATTTTTCAACATAAGAATGCATTCATCATTTTCTTTATTTACAACCACTTCCGTGGTTCTTGATTCATCAAAAATCTCTTGAAATTCTTCTTCTTTCTTGTAATGGTGATCTTGTTCATCATTCTTCTCAAGATTCATTTCTTCCATCAATTCTTCTTTTTGCAAGTTCTCTTGTGATGTTTCATCATTTATTACAAGGATGAAATATTCGGGTGTATTTGGTGGAGGCTCCTAGATTTCCTTTTCAAATTTCCTGCTCAAAATGTCTTCATATGGAGTATATATGAGACTAAAATTTTCTTCTTGTAATTTACAATTTTCATCTTCCTTTTCAACAATATGAATTGACTTAGAAATTTCATCCACTGTTTGATTATATTCTTCTTTAAAATTGGTGACGTCGTTATCTTTCTTCCATATGGGATAGAATGGGTGGGAAGCAACATTTAAAACATCAACAAAAAATATGAATGCACTTTTGGGATGAACTTTTCTGCAATTGAATATTCTCTCACATCCCAACTAGTAATGGAGTTAGGCATTAATGAATTATACTATTCAAGAGCATCATCTCGTAGATTTTGTAGGAATAATCTACATTTAACATTGTCTTCAGTGAGCTTGAAATCATAACATGTACCTTTAAAATTAATCAATTGTTTCTTTGTATCTTCTGAAGCATGCCCAAAGAATGTAGAAAAAATATCAATAGGAAGATTGGGCATTTGAAAGTCTATTTCTAGTAGATTGAAAGGGGTATTATGAAATCACCTCCTTCTTTGAGTATTTCTCTCTTTTGATGAGTCTTGCAAAGCCATTGATGGGCTTGATGAAGAATATAAAGAAGCATTATAACATGAATGAAACCCTTCATTTTGAATTTTTCCAATGGAATTTTTTGGGAGTTCATTCTCTCGAATCTTTGGTGCTTCTCGTTAGTCTTTGAAATTACAAAAAAGGTGAGCCATGCTTAAAATAAGAAACAATTTTCTTGTATTTTCTTCTCGAACTTTTGAGCCATGGAGATTTGTGGTTCCTCAAATATATTTAAAATAAATTGTCCCTAGTATGGTCGTAAAAAATGTTGATGCTTGAATCCATCAGGACCAAAACAACAACCTCACGAGGAAATTAGTCCCCCTTCGTTTTTAGAGAGGTGGTTATCCTCTTTGGCTAAAAGATATATCTTTGAATATCTTGGAGTAGGGAGAGTGATAGAAAAAAAATCCCATATATTTATTGCTTGGATTTAAATGAAAATGATTCTTCAATAACCCAATATGATCTTTATTTGCAACATAATTATTTTTACAGTAATAAAATATTGGAGGCCTTCAACATCAGAATTAAATTGTGATCAACATCACACACAATCTTCTTAATCATATATAAATACATCCATGTATTCTTCATGAAAAATAGGAGAGAATAATTTGATCATTTCAAATAATTTTAAAAGAGTACTACTATCAATATCAAAAGAAAATTTGATAGGTCAACCTCAAATATCTCATACTTAAAACTCAAAGTTACAAGATACAGTTAAGATCAACCCCGAAGCAATTCTTTGTGGAGTTCTTTTCATGAAATATTTTCTTCATTACAAAATATTTGACAACCATTTATTTGGATGCAAATAGTCCATGATCATGTAAGGAAATATCTTAGAATAATATAAGAAAAACACTCAACAAATTTATTGGATTACTGAGAGGGGGGGTGAATCAGTAATAACGTAATTATAATCCTTTTTCTTCAAATGTTATATCAATGTAGAATTATTATCCAATAATGAGTAGTAAGAAATAAACAATCACACACATACATAGTACACCAATGTTTTACGTGGAAACCCAAATCGGGAGAAAACCACAGAATGATTTTTCTTATATGTCTTAAAGAATTACATTCATTGGAAGCACCGACTTCCTTTGTTTTCCAGCTGCAACTTGAAGGAGGCTCCAACCCCCTAGTTTCTCAGGCTACAACCTGAGGGAAGCTCCAACTCCCCAATTCTCTGGCTACAACCAAAAAGAGGCTACAACCCCCTCCGGCTACAACCGGAAGGTGGCTACAACCACTTGTCATTGCCCCGTCTTGCCACCCTGAAGTAGAGGTAGAAATATGGAACCACTGTCACACTATCACTGTGAGATATACTACTGTAAACCTGTAACAATAAATTTGAACCATGCATCAAACATGCATCAACCTGTACCTCAACCTGTAATCAACCTGTACCATAAACAAGTGCATCAACCATGCACCAACGTGTAATCAACATGTACCAAAAATAATTTCTTCAACCATGTACCAAGTATGTACCAATCATGTGTCAACTACTCATGAACTATGACTCATCAATATGTACCAACATCATCAACTATACACCTCATGTATGTGCCAACTCATCAACTACTTGTCTCAACCATGTACTCAACATGTACCTCAACCAAAAGCCCTCATCATTTTCATCATCCAAATCTGATTTGTAGCTCTGTAATAAACCTGGTGTATATGATCACATTCATACAAACCTTCGTAACTTTAACAACAAGAGACTAGCATTTTCATCAAACTTTTCTTTAGTCTCACAAGACTAGTTTTGGATTAGTCAACAACCATGACTTGAAGTAATCATAACTTTGAACCTGTAATGTATAAAGATCTAAAACTGATACAAAATTTTCTTCATTGTGGTTTATGAAATTCCTCTAAGTTTCACTACTTGGAACCTCTCAGAAAAGGAGTTATAGCAAAAATGGCATACCTTGCTGAATTTTGGCTTATTCTAGAGAGCTACCTTGTAGGGCGTGCCCCACAAAAAATGTTTGATGAATTTATCTAAAAATATTACACAACATACTAAATACTTTACCCTAACCAACACATTTGGTCTCATTGAATATGGATCTTTTATGAAGAAGTTATGATGTTTTTACCCGAAACACCTGATTTTGACTAGTTTCAGGACTGACCACAAACCCTATTTTCCACGGAGTGTAAATCCCAAAATACAATGACCCACAAGCTGAATTTTTTACCACAGATACTTGGATATGTTTTCTCACTTTAATAGAAATTTCATGGTCTGAATCATCATAGAAAATAATTTATAGCAAAAATGGTGAGATGACCTGTAAATAACATACCTTAGAAAGCACCATCAAAAGAATTTATCATTCCTTGCATTTCGACCTTCTTTTCTTCACCTTCACTCAGAATTCCAGTTTAGATATGCTTGGTTACCTCAGACACATATAGATATTCAATATGCTCAAGTTTAATTCAAATTAGAGAGCCTTGCCTCTTATTTATACTCTCCAAGTAGCTTCCTTAAAAACATCTTCTAGGTCACTTGGCCCACTTTCCTTATTTTAGGGTTGGGTCCACTTCTAATTTCTCCATTAAATTTATTA
>ML790336.1:356144-374604 GCA_009831015.1 Picea engelmannii | reverse complement strand
AAATTGAAGTGCTTTTATTCAAACAAAAGTTTATTGATCTTCGTATAGCCTCATTGACAAGGAATTTATTAACCTTAATGGAATTTACTACCTAGAAATCCACAATCCTCGTTTGAAATCATTATCCTTAATTGATCATAAATTCCATCAATACTTAGATGGTTCGTGTTCAGGAGCTTTGGATGTGACAGGGTGGAAACCTCTGGAATCCTGAATCGACGAAGAAGTTAATATTTGAATAATTTCTTTTAAATCTTAATTAACCGTGTTTAAATTTAAGTATGTCAGAAGTTCACACTTTGTAGGTTTTGAATCCAATACACAGGGAAATTTCCGAAATCCGAACCTGTGAAGTAATTAATTAACTCTTAATCGCGATTAACTTTCATTATTGAATGTTTTATTGACTCCTTTTTACTCTTTGAAATTTCCAATACTTCGACATTTTGAAACTTCGGTGATTCGTGAACTCACTCTTTGTTAAACTCCTGAAGGGCCATCTCCCAGAGTGATGTGGAAGATATGACATCATTCTGGATGACATGTCAAGAAGAGAGAGGTGCCACGTGTCACTCGAGAGAATGTGAATCATCCAACGTAAATTTCAAAAATAAGTGCCATGTGTCAGCTCATGAAAGATTTAAAAGACACGTGTCCTATGACTCCTGTTCATGAATTATTTAGGATTTATTGTGAGCTGTTATTTTTTGGGTTCAAGAGCTTCGAGAGTTTTACTATTTAGACTTGTTGGAACATATGAAGTGCAGAGTTCTAAAGAGATCGTTAGAGACTTACTCTTCAAAACTCAGGCAACTGCAGAACTTTAGAGATCGTTAGGATCGTTCGATCAAATTAATGAAACTCATCGACGACAGATATTGTACGGACTTTATTATTAAATAAAAAGAAATGAATTTGATTTAAAATTAAAATCCCATCTTCCAAGTTTTTGCTTTCTTTGGGTAAAATTTTATTCCTAAGAGGTGAAAAATATAAAGCTCAAAGTTCAAAAATTGTGTGTGTTCCAACACCTATTTTGGAAACACATCTTTATAC
This sequence comes from Picea engelmannii, assembly GCA_009831015.1. Lineage (NCBI taxonomy): Eukaryota > Viridiplantae > Streptophyta > Pinopsida > Pinales > Pinaceae > Picea > Picea engelmannii. The sequence goes on along the minus strand of ML790336.1, from coordinate 373,548 downwards.
TCTCTTAATATGGGATGGCCCTCTAGGCTTGGTTTATTGTTCTCAACAGAGTTCAACACTTGTATTTCATTTAAATAACATCCTTTTCTGCAATACTTCTTCACTTGAAGGGCGAATATTTGTCTCACTGAGACATGTTTTTGAATTCCTTATAGGGTTATTTTTCTTCCTTCTACATGTTCACACTCCAAAGTTTTATTGTAATAGTCCAACTTGGTTGTATGGGCAACCAACCTGTCCATTCCAATCAAAAGGTCATAAGATCCTAAAGGGAGCATGTTCAATTTCTTGGGTGGGTAATCCATTCATAATGAATTGGCATGCCGGTATGACCTCTGTTACCTTTCTTTTGGTTCCAGTGGCTAATTGTACTAGCCACGATTTAGCATGTTTTACCTGCTGCAATTTACATTTCTCAACAGTTTGAGGGGAAACATAGCTCAGATTAGAACCACGGTCAATTAAAATGGAAACTAGTTGGTTAGCAATCATACCTTCCATCTCCACCACTGAATCTTGGTGGTCAACTTGTCTATTATCCAAGGTTGCATAAATTTGTGGCATGCTCCTAGCCACATCATTGACTGTGGTAGCCTCTTGGAAGTTTAAGACCCTCCTATTGTCATGTTGCCTATGTGGACAATACCTCAACATATGTTCTTCTCCACAACCCCAACATTTCAAGTGTTCTCTCTTTGTATTATCAGTCTTACCTGGGGTTGCTCCAAAGGGTTTATTACCACTATGATATGGGAAATTCTGTTGATATACACTTTTAGTAGGAAGGATCATCTTAGAAATTTTCCCATGGTTCTTAAATATTGAGGATTTAAAACCCTTCTTCTTGAATCCAAAATTACTTTTCTTCTTCTAGTCCTCATGAGGTTCGACCTTATTATTGAATTTCTCATAGAAATACCTTGCCTTCCGGATAGTATCTTACAAGGTCTTGGGTTCATCAAATTCAATTTTGTCCTGGAAGGATTGAGGAAGTCCACTAAAAAATCGTTGCATCTTTACCTTTTCATCCTTTATGTAGGGCACATACCTTATCAAATCAAGAAATTTGTTGATATATTCATCTATTGTGAGTTGTCCTAACTTGAGTTCATAGAACTCCTTGGTATTCCCATCAAAGTATTTTTCTGAAAGATACTTCTTCTTGAAGTATTTCTAAAAAACATTCCATGAAAATTCCTTCTCATGGATTCCTTTCACATTCCAAAGGTCCTCCCACCAAATGGAGGCATTTCCGTTCAAGTTGAAAATGGCTATTCGAGCCTTTAAGTTTTCAGAGTAGTAATGGACTCTGAAGTACTTCTTCAAGCCAAGCAGCCAAACTTATGCTTCTTCCCCATTTTTAATTTCTCCATCGAAAGTGGTCAGTTTGGATTTCTTAAACTCTTCAGGGTTGTGGCTCTTAGAATGTTTCCTCTTCTTTCTTCTCCTTTGGCAATGTGAACTAGTCTTGCTACTAGAATATTCCTTGGAGTTGTCAGTTTCTTCACTAGAGGATTCTTCCATTGAGTGTCTCCTGGCTCCATGTTGGGCCTTCTTTGAGGTGCTCCTCCTTGTCTGGCCACTTTCAGGACCATGATTTTGTATCTTAGGCGGACTTTGGGTTTTCTTAGTATGATGTTTGTCCATGTGACTGGCTGCTGGTCCATGTTGTAGCTGCCTTTGTATATCTAATAGGATTTGCAGTAGGAATGTATTAATTTCAATTCTCTTTTCTGGTTCTTTTATCATCCCTACAACTCTGTAATTCCTCCATGAGGCTTCTTACGGTTTCATTCAAATATGGAGGGGTTTCCACCTCCCTCCTCTCATCATATTCTTCATCTCTATTGTGGGATATTTCCCCCAAATCATGGTGTGTCACCATCCTTTTTGTTGTAGTTTTCCTGTTGTCCACTGACTGCTTGAGTGTTGATAAAACATTTTCTCTTAGTTAATTATCTACTAGTTTATGAACAACACATAAAATTTGTAAGGTTAATTAATCTTCTTTATTTGGAACACTAGCAACACACAATTCAAACTTTCAAAATATATAACAACATAAATTTTCATTCCTCTTCTCAACAGTGGTTTAGATAAGTTTCTTATGAATGGGTTAAGATAGGGTGTTACCCCTTAAAATTTCTCTAATAATATTTTTATGCGACTCGTTCATGAGCCCAAGCATGCCAAGTGTTGTTTCTTGCTCTGATACCACTTTGTAACATACCCAACCCCTTAAGTATCCTTTTGAGGGATGGGGCATAAGAATTTATCTTTTCTCAATCATTGTAAATCCTCTTCCCCATATCTTCATCATCGTTTGCTCACCAAGATCTTTCCAAGGACTATTACCATGCTCAAATCTGAGCTTTGGATTGGAAGTTATACCCTTCTGAAGATAATTAGGAATCATTGGTCAAAGGCCACGTGGCACCCATGTGGGTTCAACTGATTCGTACCATTCCATCTGGCACAGAATTAACCAAGGTTTTTATCCTTTAGCGATGGCATGGCCACTGGAAGGGCGGTTACAGGGAATGTTCCTTGTGCCTTCGTTATTACTAGGTATTCGGCCCCTTGTCCTTCTTGTCCATGTATGAAAAACTCCCGGAGTCCCAAAGTATCAAATTTACCTAGCACTCCTGCATCTATGGTGGAGGTCAAACCACCATTAATTCCAATGGCTGAGATTTACCCTACGTTCAACACATAACATTAAATGATTTTGACGTACAAAGCTTCGACACTCCAGCTCTAAACACCCTTTTCTCTACTCACATATCATCTAGGGTCCCGGAACCCTGGAATACTTCCATGTGACTCTGACCTTCGACCCTTTCGACTTATCCAATACACCACCCCAAAAATTTGGAGATACGAAACACCAGACTCCCAAAGGGTCCACACTTACACGTGGTGGTGCATTAAATGCAAAGGCATGGGCGGTAGGTCAGGTCCTTCAGCCGATTAACCACAACATCCCAACATCCCAAGTTCCCCAAAGTCCTGAACTACCAGTTTCCCAGATACTCCACCCACTATTAAGCCAAGCGATCATGTGCTAGAGATATTGAAATGTGGAAAAGGGCAGAGATGACATGTGGCCCCACCAATGGGTGACATGTGTCATGTTCCAATTGGCATATAAGGTCTGGAAAAAACACAAATCAAGGTCACATGTGGCATGCTAAACATGGGCCCACATCACCTTAGACGACATCAATGTGCCACGTCACTCCATACTGACAGCCTTTGGAAGACTCGAGCCTCTCCTACTTGGGAAATAGCCCAGAGCTCCGAAGCCCAAACTCCCGCCAACAACCTCCCAATACCCCTTTTATCCTATGGTCAAGTTAGGTCCACATAGATCCATAGATATACAACCTCCTTTGCTTCAAGACTTTGATATTCATAAGTTTGGCTATCTAATTTCCTTTTTTCTCCCAGATTGGTTGATGTCGGACTGACCATGGCTTAGATACAATGGTCAGGAGGGATCCCAAAGCATCCTTGGATCGATGGTCCTCTTCACTTTGCAAATTTGACGTTTGGGGGGTTCCACCCTTTTGACACGCCCTTTATCCCAGAGTGGTCAATGTTGGATTGACCATGATGTAGATCCAAGAGTCAGGGAAGATCCCAAATATCCTCAGATCTATGGTTCTCATTAGTTAACAAGTTTGACATTTCAGGGTTGCACCCATTTAACACTCTTTTTCTCTCGAATTGGTCAACACCGGACTAACCACGACGTATATCCAACAATCAGGGAATATCTTGAATACCCTCAAATCTACGGCTCGCCTTACTTGCGAGCGGGAAGTGGATCAGGGTTTAACGGTGGGACAAAACCTACGGTCACAGTTAGGGAAACCGCCAGATGTCGGTCAACCTCGCTGGTAACCCTACTGACATGTTTCCTTCGATTGGTTTTGAATTTTGTAAAGTCAAAACATCCCAGAGCTTCAGGCTCCCGAAGTTCTGAAGCCAAGATAGCTTAGCTCCTTTCAGACCTAGCAAAGGGTTCCAAGGTCCTGGTCACATGGATCCCCTGATAAGTTTTCTAGGCTGCATGATCGACTCTTAGTTGTGATTTGGTTAGGGCCGTGGGAATGAGCCCTCCGTCACACAAACAAATGGTTTGAAGGAGTCACCCTTCCTCCACAGAGCTCAAATTTAGTAACCTATGAAGTTAAATTCTAGGGGTCGAAAAGACTGAAGTGTTCCAACGAATTCTGCCCCGACTCTTACATTACCAAATCAATCCTCGAGAAAATTACCTTAAGGATTTTCCAGCCAGCACAAAAACCGTAAACGTATTTCTAAATTCATTTGAAGACCCATGTATAATATTTCTCCTACTTCTAAGTAAAAGAAAAAAGAAACCATTCAAAGGAAGGAGTTCACAGAAAAACAATAAACATTTCTAATATTAATCATACAATACAAATTTTAGTCATAGACATAGACATCCAACTACTCATTTCAATTGTAGTACACAGGGTATAAGAATACTTATCAAGAAACTAGATAGTGAAGAAACTACTAAGAGGGGTTCCCTTTTGCACTCAACTGTAGGCACAACAACTCCTGAATGGATTTACCACTGGCCACCCCCTAGCTAAATCATGATTCTCTAAGAGAGACTCTTCCTTCTTGTTTAGCAACAACCAGGGATGCATATCATTGTTGTCTTCCCACATGAATTTAGCATATCGTTTCTCTCTCTACCAAGCAAGGGGGTTCACAATGAGTGCTTCCCGAGTCACTCATATTCTTGCAACCTCATTTATCATCTTGGACTGAATACTCTTCCCAACAAATTCCTGTACCCAGAATGAACTCGTCTTTTCAGTTCTCTCCCCAAACTAAAGAGCCGCACATGCTCTCCCTCTTCAGAAAATGGTTTCTTGAATTATTCCCCCCACATCCTCTCCTCTGCCCATGAATTCCCTTCTTTTCTTTCCTTCCTCAACACTATTTTGTGGGTCCCAATCCCCATTTCGTGGTTAGGTGAGGAATTTTTCAGATGGGTACTCTACCCATCTCCTCATTGACTCTTGAGGAGGACTTCCCAACTACCAGCCTGACTGGTAATTTATTTTTCTGGGTCAGAGGATTGTTCTGGGTTTGAATAATTTAAATCTAGTAAGTTACTAGTCTGGTGGGGGTCATCTCAACCATTTTTGGTTCCCCTCACCATCTCTCCCATGCATCATGATCTACCTTGGCAAACCCCTTCAACAATTATGCAACAATATCCATTTTATTTAGTAACAAAAATACATACATTACCTTTTATAACAAAAAGGTTCATCAATTCCAACATCCAAACATATTTAGCCTGCACATATTCTTTTGGAAAGTTATAGTTATATTTATAAGCCGAGGGAAACAAGGGTATTACAAAAGAACAGTGTGAACAATTCAATACTCATCTCGGCATGTCCAAAAACTATAGTTGAACCAAATCCTTGACCTTAAGGTCTCCATCTCATACACATTCTTTTAAGTTTTGATCTGGAAATCTCATACACATCTCTAGATAGTTCAAATATATCTCAACAGAGAGAAGTTTATCTCCATATAGTTCAAATATATCTCAAACAATCCCTGGGCATCCAGATAATCCTTGGGCATCCACTTAGTTCAAATATATCTGAACAATCCCTGGGAAAATTATTCTCCACTTATAGTGATCAATCAACACATATAACTTCGCTTTGTTACATTTGGGTAGAAGAAAACAATCTTAAAGCTACTTCTCAAGCTTGTTTTTATCTTAACATTTAACCATTGACTACATGGTAACTATTAAAGATAAAAAAACACTTGGGAAAGGTAATAGTATTATTTTTGCTTTGTATATATTTTATAGCCTTTAATACAATCCCTTGAATAAAAACATTGAGAAAGAATGGAGAAAAGTTATTGTATAATTGAGTGAATAATAAATGATAAAACAATCAAAATCAACATTAAATGATACAAAAATCAAAATCAACATTAATATATTTGACATATTTACATATTTAGAAGATTGGAACAAGAAGTATGGGGGAGGGGGGATATACATAGAAGGTTATGATTTTGTTGATGATTTATGGAGACCATGATGTGTTATTGGGAATCCAAACAGATAATCTTTGAATACATCTTAATTTCCTAAATAAGCATTTTCTCATTGAATTTGATTGTAGTTATAATTGGAAGTCTTGTGTGGAAAAATAGGTAGTAGGGACCATGAAGGTCCTTTATTCTATGGAGAATAAATATAAAAACAATCATTTACAGAATTGGGAATTGAAGAAGCTACTCTTTAGAACATTGGTACAAACAATTATTTTTATGGTTGTGTTGTTTGGGGTCTAGGCCTCTCCAAGGAACCCACAAATAACTTTGAAAGAAAGTTGAAAGAGTTAAGAAATTGTTCTTAATAGAGAAACTAGGAGTTAAAATGAAAACACCTTACTTTATGATGTTGGTATAAACTCAGATGTTTCCTTTAGAAGGTGAAGCATTATGCCAATTTATTACATATATTATCAAAATAAAGAATATGGGTAGGAATAGGTCACTAATGCAAGAAATGATGACATCTTAAGATAATGGTTGGTAAAAAATAGGGAATTGAAGAAAAATATTTACCAATGAACCATTGGTTGTTTGAGACTTAGTGCAAAAGTGGGTAATAAAGATGCTACAGAAAGAACCTTGTGAGAAAATGAGATAATGAGATTGTATCAAGTGAGATCAACCCAATGATTATTTATACAAAACAACAATAATGCATGCAAACCATTTACTTTGTGAATTCAAGATAAGTTCTCATAATGTATCAATTGAAACAATGAGATGTAAAATATAAAGAGACAATAATGTCTAAGCTTACTATGTAAACAAAAATAAATTAAGGATGATATGCATGTGATGATACATTATGGATACATTGTCTTATGTACAAAGAAATAATGCAAAGGCACTCAATTCCATGTAAATATTTGAATGACTTACATAATTTGTTGAGTTTTACAAAAACAAAAATAGGATATTATATTAAGGATGTTTTAGAACACAAAAATGAATATATTGCAAGTTGATACATCCTTGAGATAAAGGGTATCGAAATTGCGATTGTAAATTTTTTTAATTATCGGTTCTTGTGGAAGGGACTTACATTCTTATGCACATTTTATTGGAAAGTTTGGTTTTAATGTCTTTTCCAAGACTCTATTGGTGAGTTTTTCATAGGTTTGAACCAGTTTCCATATTACTAGGGAGATGTAATGGTCATCGTTTCTTCTCAAGGTCTTACTGCTGCAAAGGTTTTCCATGGGTTTTGATCGGAAGACAATATCGAGGATGCAATAAAAGAATTGAAGGAAAGGTTTGCATGAGATGTGTTTGATGAAATGTATACACAAAATGTGATTGACAAAAGACATTATCTTCATAAAATTACATGGACCTGGGCATTGCTACAAGTCAAGTGTTTAACAAAATGTATGGAAGTTGAGTGTTTGATGTAATGCTTTTTACCAATCACTCTATTGAGGTGGAATTAAATATATAGTGTTATTATCTCACTGTAAGATCCCAAATCATGGACAAGTCTCTTATAGGGAAAACCTTAATATCGTGGTTTTTCTCCTTTGCTTATGTGTTTTTATTTTTATTTTTTTGTCAAATCTTCTTGATTATAATTTTTTTTTAGAAGAGGGCTCATGGTTTTGGGGTAGAGAGGATATTTTTTTTATCCCATATTTCCTTACTGTCAATCCTGTCACTATGTCTACATAACAAAAATTCTAGATTAGGCTTGGCTCCCAATGTTTCCCCTTCATTTTGGCAATTATCACTTTTAAAACATATCAACAATACTTTGGGAAGTTATGTAAACGAATATAAAAAGTAGATAAAGATGGGTTTTTTTGGGTTTTTTCACATATACTAGAATATGTGTTGAGATAAACATTAGCCAAGGTCTACTAGACAAGATTCTCTTATAGAGGAAAATTTTTATATGGGTTTATGTTATGGACTATGAGCATATCACTTTATAATGTTGGCTCTACCAAAAAATAGGGCACGTCCATGATTATTTTCCTTGAGCACCTGTCTACTTAGAAAAGAAGAACAAACATAAAGCTAAAACAAAATATGGAAAGTATATGAGAAACTTTATTCAAATGATGAATATGATAAAAAAAATTCTAATCAAAGAACTAATATCTCATAAAAGCAGAACATTATTTGTCTAGAAGTGTCAAATTATGTATCCTATTCTCCCTAGGAGGATAGAGAAGAGGACTTGAATGTTGATACTTCCTCCTTGAAGTGATAGTTGTAAATGAAGCCCATATAGGGGGGATGAAGAGACTTCACGAATCCAACACCTTTAATTCCAATTAGGAATTGGTTCCCTCTACAAATATTGACCTACCGTCTTCTGAAATACAATCACACAATGCAAATGCTTCTTTAGGGGGGTGGCATGAGGTCAAAAATAAGAAAGGAAAAAATGTAGGACTGAGGATTATTTTTCAAAGGGACATAAATAAAATGTACATTATTGATGATATATTACTCTTGTGATTAGGATATTCATATGATAATGTAATTTCCATTCAATATTTGAATAAAAATTTCAGTCATTCTCTAGTCTTGAAAAAATATAAAGTTTTTGAAAGGAAGATTTATGAACACTCATTTTCAAGTAAGTGGTCATTTGAAATCAAAGTAACAAGTTCTCATAGTTGTGAGAGTTACATCAAATGAATTGTGTTAATGTATTCTTATTATACAAAAGAAATCATTTACTTCTCATGGTTTTGTTGAGTCATCTATGTGATATTTGAATGTTCTTTGTTGCAGTCTTGAGCAATAAAACAAACTTCAAGCTATACTATCATCTTTGTAGATAAATGTATTGCCCAATTTAATATGTGAGACTTGGATGGACTTGTCATGGTTGAATGAAATTCTAATTGAGGGAATATAGATATTGTTAATGATTGGTGGAGAAATTACTATTTTCGACACACTAGTTCAGTGGGAGTTAACTGACTAGTTCTATTTTAGACTTTCTATTTAAACCATTGCTACTATGCATGCATGCATTCCTAAGGAAAGATAACTTCTTGATTTATTTTCTTAATTATGGAATGTTCTTCCCTATATATGAGTGTATTCCACTCATTCATTGTATCATATTGATCATTCATTGTATCAATTATTCGATCATTGATCGACTCATTGGAGTAGTTTGAATATATTTTCTCATTCTTTCATATTGAATCTCTCATCCTTTCTTGATAAGATTTGTTTGTACTTTCTTTATCTAGATATCCTATGCAAGTTTCGATGAAACATTGACATGGTATCAGAGATAAGCTGCTTGGAGCAAGCCAAACAAGCCAGAGAATAAGGAAAATCAAAGTTTTGGTGAGCATAATCCATGTAAAAGACAAATGAATTTCTCCCAAAATATTAACTTTCTGAGGAGATGAATCACATGAGAAGTAAATCGACCCATTCTGCAAGTGGGGTTTCAACTGTTTGGAGAAATTCCTCACCATTTTCCCAAAAAGGAATCCGAAAGATCGCCTCTTGAAACTAATATGAATTTTCCATTTAAAGTGACCTTTCTGCAGTGATTTCTCCAAAAATATTAATTTTCTGAGGAAATGTCCCAGTGTAGAAGTAAATTGACCCATTTTTCAAGTGGGTTTTCAACCATTTGGTGAAATTCATCATCGTTTTCTGATAAAGGAAGCCATAAGATCACCTCCTGAAACTGATACAAATTTTCCATTTGATATGCCCTTTCTACAATGATTTCTCAATTTTTTCACTTGCAGATTGAGAGTAAAATTTTAGGGGTTTCTCAGACTCAATTGGGAAAGAATAATTGTAATGGAGGAAAAATATGCAGCTATATTGACCCTTCAGAGTCTGAATCTAAATCTTTTCAAAGAAGTTAGAAAACTTCGAGGTGAACAAGAGAGATCCAATATTTGTCTTCAAAACATGTGTACCTATTTTTCCACGGATTCTGGACTCATTGGGAGTCTAATGGAGGATCAAGAAGCTCAATTTGATACTTGAATCACCCACATTAATGAGATGGAGGAGAAATTCACTCTTCTCAATGAACATTTTTTGGTTGATTTAAAAGAGAAGGAAGATATTATTGCTTGTTTATAGAAAGATGTGAAATAATCTCTTACTTCTATTGTCGTTGTTGCATTATTAAGTACTACCAAGATTCCTTCACCAACTTTTGAGTTGCACACTCATGTTTTTGGGTCAAAATTGATGCATTAGATGGGATACATTGGTGGTGGCCTTGGTAATAATGGACAAGGGATTTTACATCCAATTCAACCTATGATGAGACCAGTAAAAGTCAGACTTGGTTTTGTTGGGACTTCATTGCTAGTAGAAAGTTGTCTTGATATTTCAGACATTAAGACTCATTTTGTTCAATCAAAAGATTCCCTCACACAATATGACTCTTCTATTGTTGAGTTTCATAAACCACCACCTACATCTCTTATTGATACATCTTTGGAGCTTTCATAGCCATATTCGACACCAACTTCAACATTAGAGTTTCTATTATCAGACTCTTCAACACCAACATCAGAGTTTTTGGTAGCATAAGACTCTTCAACAACAACTATAGGGTCTACATCCTCCACATATAGACATCTTCGACATCATAATCGGAGGCAACATTGTCTTCCTTTCAGGTATCCTCAACCTTTTTTCGGTTCCTCTCCTTTCAAATCATTGATGAAAAGGCGTATACAACAACATATTGGAAAGGTACAAACTCCGAGGATTGATTATTGTTGGCTTGATGATTGGTCATGGAACCATTTGAGAAATTGTTTGAGGACATATTATAGATGTGTTTCATCCATGATACATGGGGACCATTCTCATTTCTCTTGACTTGACTGATTATGTCGCCTTTACAGTTCCATTCATCACTATTTTGATGAATTTTATGGTGTTTACTTATATGTTATAGAAGCACTCTGACTCGCCTAACCATTTTGGTGTAAGCTAGCACCTTAATGTTTGGAGAGATATGATTTTTTTCAACTAGTATCAGCTACAAAATTTCATCTTCAACACACTCATTGAAGGAGATTATGATATTTCATCATCATATCATGCTTCATTGAATTGCCATTTTTTGTTGGTTTTGGAGACTGTCTACCTTCCACATGGTGGATCTCATCTACTCTTTTCTTATTTTGATGCATTTTATTTTGAGGGGGGGTTTTGTTCCCATGTGGTTTTCCTTCTTTCCTCATTTTTATTCAGTGTTCATTAGTTGAATTGTACATGAGTACCTAATATGGCCTAGTTGTCAGGACTCATTTTTACTCCATAGTGATGTTTAGGGGGTTGTTGGAGAAATTACTATTTTCGACACACTAGTTCAGTGGGAGTTAACTGACTAGTTCGACTTTATACTTTCTATTTAAAACCATCACTATTATGCATGCATGCATTCCTAAGGAAAGTTATCTACTTGATTTCTTTTCTTAATTATCGAATGTTCTTCCCTATATATGAGTGTATTCCACTCATTCACTGTATCATATTGATCATTCATTTTATCAATTATTTGATCATTGATCAACTCATTGAATTAGTGTGAATATATTTTCTCATTCTTCCAAATTGAATCTCTTGTCCTTTCTTGATAAGATTTGTTTGTACTTTCTTTAGCTAGATCTCTTGTGCAGGTTTCGATGAAACATTGACAAGGATTCTATACATGAGTTATTGTCTGTGACTTTGAAGGGATCATAGTATCATAGAAAAATTGACAAACATATCTTGGAACAATTTAATTCAAATCTATCACTAATTATTAAAGATGCATGGAGGTACGTTATTTTGAAAGACTTTAATGCTAACATTGAGGGTACTAAGATTAAATCAAATGAAAAAATTATTATTTTGGCTTTTCTATGTTTCTTTGGATACTGAATGTTATTAAATGTCAACATAGAAAATTGTTTAATATAGTGCTCAAATTGTTTTATGAAAACATAGATTTTCACATTTAATAGTTTCTCGTGTAGTAAAAAAATACTATTCTAAACATTTGATACTTAATATTTTAATTAATTAGTCTTTGCAAGGTGTCAACAATTCCTCTTTGAAAATATTGAATTGCATATCAAGGTAAATATATGCATTTTGATAATGTGTGTCCACCTTGTTGATAGGAATGTAATTATTGTTTCCTACATTTTCAAAGGATAAAATATTTCATAGATATATGATTTGGGTTCCTTAAATATTATTCCCTTCAAAAAAAGGATGAAGAATCAACTCACACAATCGAAAATACATAAAAATAATTAAAACTATGATAAAAGATACATACATATGTGGCCACTATTTTTTCTCATCATTAATCTTATAGCTGTAATAATGTAATAGAAATAACATATGTAGGAATGCATTTTTGTATGTCATATAATGTAAATGGAAAAACTGAAAGAGTCAACCAGATAATAAAAGACATGTTGAAAATGTATGTCATATATAAACCCTCAAAGTGGGAGGATTACCTACACTTGGTCGAATTTTCTTATAACAATGGATTCCAAGCATCTATAAAGATGAGTCCATTTGAAGCACTCTATGGAAGGAAATTCAATACACCAATAAGATGGGACAATCCATTTGATAGAACAATAATTGGACCGAATTTGCTCCAGGATATGGAGGATCAAGTGTTGGACAGTTGGTTATCATTGATGTCAACAGATATTGGATTGATTTCAATTGATGTGATGGGTGTATTTGGAGATGCCTCCAAAGTGGTCCCCTTATGGTGTATCTCTAAGAATGACCCTCACGGGAAGATACTTTGAAGAAGTCCACAAGAAACCCTTAAGTATGGTTAAGGTTCCCCTAGTTGAATGAGGATTTAGGTCATGAAGGATGGAGTAAATGAAGGTTTGAATAGATGTTGGCATTAGGTCCCTAGAGTCTGAAAGCAAGTTCACAAGTCAACATTCTACAGGTTCAGGTAAACTACATAATTTCTGGTATGGTTATAAGTTTGTTTTGATGCTTAGATTTTCTTATGATGTTGTGAATGCTTAAGGAATTCTTGGTATGGTTGGTCTTGTACTTGGATATGGTATATGCTGGTTAGTTGGATTAGTGAGTAGCACTCTTATGCATGGCACAACATTGATATGGTTCTTATAGATCACATCCTTGAGTTGATTTTATATGGTTGAGGGGTATCCATGTTGTATGGTGATGTATGCATGAGGGTTATGCATAGGCTCTTTTAGATACTTAATTGATGATATGGTACATATATGGATATGGTTGATGATATGGTATTTGGCACAGGTTGTACATGGTTGATGCTGTAGTTCATGATTCAATATTCATTGTTGATGTATCTTTTGTTTCATGATGATGTATGAGATAGTATGCATATTGGTATACACTTTATGCATGGTATGGTACAAGTATAGTTGGTTGATGAGAAGACACATGTTGATGTGATAATGTCAAAGATAGAGTGACAGTGATAGTGGCAGTGTCAGTGGTAGAGTTTGTGATAGTGACAATTGGTCTTCATTTATATTACAGGGAAGTTGGATGGGTCAAGGAGAGGTGGTTGTAGCCACCTTCTGGTTATAGACGAAGAACCTAGGGGGTTGTAGCCTCCTTCTGGTTGGAGCCATAAAATCAAGGAGTTGTAGCTTCCTTCAGGTTGGATCATGAGAATAGGGGGTTGGAGCCTCCTTCCAGTTGTAGTTGGAGAGTCATAAGTTGGTGCTTCCAATGAATGTTTTCTTTTGATAAATATATAAGAAAATCATTCTGTGGTTTTCTCCCATCTGGGTTTCCATGTAAATAATGGTGTATTGTGTATCTATTGTGATGTGATGATGTTTATGATTATACTGTTGAATATTGTTGAAGAATAAATAGTGGTTAAAAGTATTATATTTGCTCATTATTGATTCACCCCCCATCTCAATAATCCAACATCAAGTGATGAAGATAAAACATAACTTGAAATATTCCCTGGACAAGAAGAAACATTATGCTGATAAGCATAGAAATCCTAGAGAATTTTTAGTAGGTGACCATGTATTTTTGAAAGTAAAATCAAGATTAAGTTCCCTAAGATTGGGAAGGTGTTCAAAATTATCAACAAGATACTATGATCCATTCGAAGTTCTAGAAAGGATTCGTCTTGTATCTTATATTCTTGCATTACCAACCTCCATGAGAATTCATAATGTTTTTCATGTATCCTTACTCAAAAAATATGTACCTAATACTAATCATGTGATTGATTGGAATGTGATTCAGGTAGAGCCAGAGGGAGAATTCCAAGTACAACCAATATGCATTTTGTACTGGAAAGAAAAACAACTCCAGAATTGAGTCATAAATATGGTAAAGGTCCAATGGACCTGGTACGGATCTGAGGAAGCGACTTGAGAACATCAAGATGCTATGTGGGTAGAATATCCACATCATTTTGTAAATTTTTGGATTTTTTTTTTTACATATGTATATACTAAACTAGGGACAATGCATAAATAAGGGGGAGGGAATGTAATACCCTTGGGACGAACCCAAATTGAAATGTACTTACAAGTATGGGTATAGGCTGGTGAGTCAGGAACCTCTTTTGGCCAATGAGCCTATTTAATATTTTATATTTTCATTTAGAAATTAATGAAAGAAAACACGACTGCATGTAGACCATCCTGACAAGAAGATTAAGGAGGATAACAAAAATAGGCCACATTGAGTAAACAGACTAAAGCATTTCAAATGGATTAACACCGTCAGTTGCCAATGAAAGACTAACATTACGAGGTTCATCTGTAAATTCTGGCCATTTTGCAACAATTTCCTTAAATGCATAACCATATGCAGGCATTCGAAGAACGCCAACTTCAACTCTCTTTCGTGCATGGTAATCTATAAACTGTGCTATTCTTTGGCACCTGAACATTTGCTGCAAACGTGGAATTATGAGAATATGTCGTAGAACCTTTTGAGGGACCATTTTTGTTACTTGATCGGTTTGATATCTACTGATACCACATACTGGACATTCTGTTTTCGACGCATGTTGTCCATAATATATAATATGATCATCAGGACATGCATCTATACTTTGATACTCCATTTCAATGTATTTCATAATGGCATGTAAATCTCAATATGTGCAAGGTAAAATATTTGACGAGGGTAACATAAATTCACCTAACAATCTAAAACATAAAAAATAAATAGTTAATGTAAAGAATAGGGATTGTAAATATTGCATTTTTATTTTACACATTAATTAACACTAAAAAAAATGGGGAATAGTCAACCTTTATGTAGATGTGAAGAAACATATTACATACCTTAAGATCTCTGTCATACAAGTGTTAGACAAATGATTCATAACTTTCAAGTTCACTAGCAACAATGTAGTGGAGAGAATATTTTCTCTTGACCCTTTATAAAGTCATTTATTTTCCTTTTCAATCAGAGGTCCATAATAAATACCATCACTACTGTCTCCATGATCCTCATCTAGATAACTGAATAATTCTTGAATCATAATTTGATTTGTCTCATCATATTGAACTATGTTATTATTGTCATCTACTTCCATGGGATCATTAACTTGATCTTCATTATCTGCTTCAAGTTCTTCATTTTGTACTACAACATCATTTTTGCTACTACTTGGTGCTTTGTGCATAAAGTTAGGGGGCAAATCTAGCTTTATAATTACAAACAATCATGAAAAATTAGTGCAAGTATAAAACAATATAAAAGTTTGAGAATACAATAAATATTAAAATAGATAATGAATGTATATACCATGGGACAATATTCATTTGATTCCTCGTCCATGTGCCCATATTTTCTACAATGTTATTTAGTTGTTGCTATTAAAACTCTTTTGGGACGTCTAGTACAACAATTTTTCCAAGGGCAATAACTTTTACCATCACCCTTTTCACCCTCTTTAATTCTTTTCCCAACTATAATGTTTTCTGACATTCTTCCCCACACACTTATACTGAAAAAATACATGTTTTTTGTTCGTCGAGAAGACCCACAAACCCTTTTTGAAGTGTCGTTATTATAGCAAACTTGTCGCAACATCTGTAAAATGCAACATATTTATAGATTGTATAACGTTGCAATTTCGATGATCATTGACCAAATCAAAGTTGACTTGGTCAAAATACTAGGTGACCGTTGGAGGGGGAAAACCTAGTTTCCACAATGTCGTGAATGTGACAACTATCGTCACAAATGTGGAAAGAGAGACAATTATGTCACAAACGTGGCAAGAGAGACGACTATGTGGAAAACATGGCAAGAGAGACGACTATGTGGAAAACATGGCAAGCATGATGACAACGTGGAAAGAGAGACGACAATGTGGCAAGAGATACATCAACGTGGCACTAGCGACGTTATCAGACAATATGAAAAGAAAATGCAAATTTCCTATATTTTTCGACAGTATGGCCAATTTTGTCCATAATGCCGCAAATAGAACATCAAAATTTTCACAATATGTACTAGTACTACATATGTAAAATGCAAATGGAAAAAATGAAAGAGTCAACCAAATAATAAAAGACATGTTGAAAACGTATGTCATATATAAACCCTCAAAGTGGGAGGATTACCTACACTTGGTTGAATTTTCTTATAACAATGGATTCCAAGCATCTATAAAGATGAGTCCATTTGAAGAACTCTATAGAAGGAAAGTCAATACACCAATAAGTTGGGACAATCCATTTGATAGAAAAATAATTGGACCAGATTTGCTCCAGGATATGGAGGATCAAGTGTTGGATAGTTGGTTGTCATTGATGTCAATGGATATTGGATTGATGTCAATTGATGTGATGGGTGTATTTGGAGAAGTCTCCAAAGTGGTCCCCTTATGGTGTATCTCTAAGCATGGCCCTAATGAGAAGATGCTTTGAAGAAGTCTACAAGAAACCCTTAAGTATGGTTAAGGTTCCCCTAGTTGAATGAGGATTTAGGTCTATGGTTAAGGTTCCCCTAGTTGAATGAGGATTTAGGTCTATGGTTAAGGTTCCCCTAGTTGAATGAGGATTTAGTTCATGAAGGATGGAGTAAATTAAAATTTGAATAGATGTTGGCATCAGGTCCATAGAGTCTGAAAGTAAGTTCACAAATTAACATTCTACAGGTTCAGGTAAGCTACATAAGTTATGGTATGGTTATAAGTTTTTTTTAATTCTTAGATTTTCTTATGATGTTTTGAATGCTTGAGGCATTCTTGGTATGGTTGTTCTTGTACTTGGATATGGTATATGATGGTTATTTGGAT
>ML790336.1:298346-341259 GCA_009831015.1 Picea engelmannii | reverse complement strand
TTTTGTGAATTGAGTGGGTTCCTGTCAGGTCTACTTCTAGGTTTATTTTTGTAGCAACAGTAAGGATGTTTTCCCTCTTATTTCTTTACTCTCAACTCTTGATCGCAATGCCGGTTCCATCCATTATTGATTGATATTTGAACAAGTATTTCCATGGACTCCGGCAAGCAACCAAAACGATTTTTCGAGTTGGAGTCATGTCCTTCCACTCAACAGGAGGCCTCACAAAATGAAACAGTTCGAGTAGAGGACAAACGCTAGCGCACGACAATAGAGAACAATGGAGAAGATTTCGAGGAATTTTTTTCTTTGTTGGATAGAATTTTGTTGGATAGAATTCAGTAGATGAAAATCAGGCACATGAACCTCAGTATTTCTGAGGACAAAGTTATCAAAACTAAATTTCCCTGCATACCCTCGTTCAAGTGCAAATACTTTTATGCATCTGCAACTGAGGATATTGTGTCTTCACAAAGGGTCTACCATAGAAGACCTTGGCAAACGTCCCTTGCCCTAGCAGGCACCCTAATTCGTACTTCCCCATTAGAATATTGGGTTTCATCTTTATCCCTGCTATGTAGAAAAAGAAAATCACAAATTTGTCTGGTCAGATGTTTGCAATTTCAAAGCCAATACTTTGCTCTTTGATATGCACTCCATTCCAGGCGTTGTGTGTGTGTTTTGTAGATTTTTTGCCTCTATTTTTTGCACGGGATCCCGGCCTAGACATATCACACACGCATATTACAATATTATTTGTATAAATAGATTGTTTTTGTGAATATAGAAGGAATTGTATCCACAAACTTTTTCATAAATACAATTCGGTTCTGTTGGGAAAAGTAGAGGAGAATATTGACCCCCTACAAATAAAATGTATTCAAGGAGGAAATAATGCCTAGCTAGAGAGATTTATCGTGAACACTCCAGCTTTATTAGAGGCAGGTCGTGGAAAGAGGATATTCTTGGCAAAAGAAGCAAAGGCCAACACAAAACATGCAGTAACTTCTTGACAAAAGAAGCAAAGGCCAACACAACACATGCAGACCAGTGACTTCTTGGTAAAATAAGCAAAGGCCGACACAACACATGCAGAAACGTCGAGAAGGCATTGCCACCATGTTTAGATGAAGTTTAATATACATATTGAAGAATCCAAACATTTAATGTTTAGGATTATTGCTTAACTCGAAGGGTAGCATTAATGCACCTTGTTGTAATACATCGCAAATACATACTTGATTTCCTAACTTTAATTGCCCCTTGCTTTGAAATGAGGCCAAATAAGACCTCAACATTTATGATTGGATAAAAAAACTTATTGGAAGTAATTGATAGGTAATAATGAATTGTTCAATGAATTGTGAGAGTAAAACTTTGGGTTAGTAACCTTGATTTAAGTGCAAATATTGAAGACCATTTATAGTAGTCCCTGCTACCTTTAGGTAGGGACTAATAATGATGGCAATACAAACCAAATTATCAGAATAAATCTTAATGGTGGAGAGACATCTTCATATAATCTTTTAAAGAATTTCAACGGTATCACTTCTATAAGGTGAGTACCACGACAAACAATGTAATAACTAGAATTGAAGCACACCGAGTTGAAATAGAAAACATGATAGTATATCTACTAAAATTCACGAGGTAGTTATTTATCTTAACATAATAGAGGTATTCCATTTTTGACAATAAATTTTCATAATCCATCATAAATAAGTAATTTTTTATTTATATAATTTTTTTTCTCAATTTCAACATATATATTTAATATATTTATATTGAATGTTCATATACTAATGGTAACTCTTCTACAAATGGGGCATTTAGTGAAGAAAATGACGTAGTGCCAATAAATGTGAGAGAGAGATAACAATGACCAAAGCAACAACAAATGTTTTACTTAATTTACCCACAACCAAATATCATAATTTGATTAAATGAAGAAAATGACGTAGTGCCAATAAATGTGAGAGAGAGAGAGATAACAATGACCAAAGAAACAACAAATGTTTTACTTAATTTACCCACAACCAAATATCATAATTTGATTAAATGAAGAAACTTCTATTTACATCATTCTTCTATGTATTCTACAATTCATTTCCAAGATGAATGTATTGATTTTTTAGGATACTAATATGGACACAAAACAACCATCAAAAAGTTGAAATTGTTCATTTGTCAAAATTCCAATACCAAGAAATGTGCAACATCTTTTCACATTTTAAATGAGATGAAACAATTGATATATGATACCTAATCACTCAATGATGTTCATATGAACACTCTTAATGAAATGCTCGAAAACACATTTGCAGAAAATGTTGTTCAATGCAGCTAGGTTATGAGGATGCATTATGACAATTGCAACTAGGTTATGAGGATGCATTATGATAATTGGTAGACAAAATAACTAGTTTATGTTATTCCTTCAACATTAAATGGAAACACATGTAGAAGAATATGCTTTTCATGGACATTTATCAAATGATATATAACTGAAATATTTAAGAGAATGACCCCTTTTAATAAAAGGTTTCATGGACGTATCAATACTTTATCAATTGTGCAAATGTGTCATGTTTGTGATGAATCATACCTTGGAATCAATGTTGGTAAAGGATTTGAATGACCTATTTGTCAAAGATGTAAATAGGAAGTATGTTATCATCATTTTTGTTGATGGAACAATATGGGTCATGGTGAAAAACCTTGTCAAAACCTTGTCTCTTGTTAGTGCTAACATAGGTTGAAGAAATGTTGATAACATGATTTAATCAATTACTACATGTCACAGATACTTGTCGTGGTCAATATAAATATAGCAGTCACACATTTAACTTCCCACAATATATCTATTGAATTGCTTAAATCCTTCCCCATTTCAATGAAGATTTGAATATTTTAATTGTTAGAAGAGAAGGGCCCCAATATAAATACTATGATTGTATTGTAAGTAGATCAAATGTAATGGATGCATGGTATTAAAAACTTCAAAAGGAAAATATTATTAGGATGTTGAAATTGACCTTCACTCTTCCAAATTACCGACCAACAAATGTATTTAATAAATTGAATTATATAGAATTCAACATAGATGACTAAAAAAATAGGAAGGAGACATTGAAACATTTGAGATAGATCAATTGGAATCTCATGCTTACTCATTTATATCTAGCTTACCAAATATACGATGAGAATTACAAGAAATATGAACTTTTATTCAAAATGAAGATTCTACCTCTGACCTAGATAGAAATTGGGATGCCACCAATAAATAAATACAACATGGAAGGTTTATTTTACAATTCTTTCCTAACATCATTCCCGATAGGTGTTGCTGATTGGTTGCAATCATGCTTGGTGAATGTTCACCTACATGAATATGCATTGCACCTACTTAAGTATCGTGATCAAATATTGGGAAAAAATCCCAAGTTTCACTATTTTCTATTGAACATTATAACAAGGCATCGAAGTCAAGGAACCATTGTTGTATTTGTTAAAAAAATACAAAATATGGAATACCTACATTAATGTAGGATTTATGTAGAGATATCAATGACTTCCTTGATATCAAATTGGTTGAATGGTTGATGCTTTTTTATGTGTTCCCTCAAGCCACAAATGGACACTAGAATATATGCCATTGTGAGCTTACTGGCATGATAAACCAACTCAATTTTCAAACTTTGTTCTCGACACAAAGTGACTAGACTTGCATAAGCATATGGAAGATAATCCGCCTCATATTGCACAAAATAAACATCACTTGAGGATTGATAATGTCATCAAATATCCACATATTCTTGTCATGTTCATGCACCACCACTTAAATATTTTCCACGATTAAGTCATTTAAAAATATCTCTACTAAGGACTACTAGTATAAGTAAGTATTTTTATTTATAGGTTGTGATATAATACTTTAATTTATTGTATTTATTTGTTAGGGACCTAATCTTCCTAACCCATCACGTAGGTAGAATAATATATTTTCCATGTAATAAAGGTCAATATTAATAAATAAGGCCTAGTTAATAAGGTGAACAAGTCAAATGTAAGAAGACCTAAGAAAAGCTTCCACTTCTAGAAAGATATTCATCTAGATTGTTCTTTTGCTAGATAGATTTAGTATTAATAGGAGTCGGTGGCATGAGAAGTCTTTGTCTTGAGGATTATTGTAATAGAGAATTTCTCTGCTGGAGGTTTCCCCCTCGAAGAGGAAAGTGAATATTGCTCCCATTTCAATAAAGGTATCATTTTGGTGTGTTATTATCTATATTTTGTTGTTCCGTTGGTAATTTATATGATATTCATGTTTATTCTCAATACAATATAACCAAGTGCATAACAAGTGGTCTTAGAGAACTTTCCTTGGTAGGAATTTTGGGTTAATTTTTTTTCAAGGTAGAGACGTGGTTTGACGTCTTTAAACTACAATGATCTATCATTCAACACAAATCCACGGTCGTGGAAGCATACATGCACGAATATAAGAGGTTTTTAATCGCACATTGTTGGACACCCTTATAACCCCTGTTGGCACCCCTTCGAGTGGTAGCACATTAGACGACACATGTATATGAACTTGCTCTTCCAAGTACCTCTAGTATATCAGGAGCCCCCCTATGTATCTTGAAACTAGCCATAAATCAATTGATCGACTTCCCGATTGCTATAGTGCCATCGAGAAAAACACTCAGGAAGATACTCTCTATTACCTTGGTAATTGGGTAGTATGGATAAGGGTATAGTCTAGCCTCCTTAGTTGGTTCCCTAAGATATTGGGCTTAGTACTACTGTTCGACCCTACACATATATCAAAGAGCTATAGCACAAGGTAAAACCTTGTCTGTAGGAACCCTGAAAATTGTAACTCTTTGGAAGGAAGCATAACATAAAAGGAATAGAAAATATATATTTCTATGGAACCTTTCCTCCTACATTCTAGTTGTGAAATTACTACACATTTTTTCTTGTTAAGGATTTGGGCATTTCGACACTGCAATATTATTCAGTTTAGAGTATAGATCTATAGGGAGTTAAAAAAATAAATTATGGGGCCTGCATGCACCCTTATTTGATACCTATCCCATTGGTTTCCTCTTTTCATCCCGATTGTCGTGATACCTATCATTTTTAAGACTATTTTTTCCCTGTGGTCTCGACACCCTTATTTGGGACATATCCATTGGATTCCCGATCTAGATTATTTTAGGAACGATACGAAGGAATATATATAACAAATATATAACAAATAATTACACAAAGATATGGAAAGGAACACAATAATACAATAAATCTCATATTTTATTAATGACTGTATGAAATACAAAAGACTGTAAAATACAAAAGCACATAAGCTAGCTAGAATGGTGGTAGCTTATCTCTGAGAAGAGATGCGTCGACTACACTCATTAGCAAGAATTCGGATAGGATGAGGCTCCAAAGGCCTTATTAACATAAATAATAAATGATAAAACCCTAAAAATCCAAAAACCTAACCCTAGGAGATGAAGTACCAAAGGTCATGTGGGCCCCAATGGGGTAAGTTGGTACATCAACTTCCCAAGGTCATAACATTTGCATACGATATTCGTTTTAGGGGCACGATAGCTTGTTGTAAAAAGATATCCAGGGAATCACATGTTTCCATCACACTCTAGCTAAATAATATAGTGTGACTGTGGGGGGCCCAATTTTTTTTGTTTAGGGCCTCAAAACGACCCCAAAATTTTAGGACCTGAAAATTATGAAAAAACTGCCAAAATGGAAATTGGTCTTTGAGCTAGTGGAATAGGTGGATGGCCACTAATATCCAATTGGATCATTCCTCCCCCCTTAGGAAGCAATGGTATCCATTGCGTCAATTTCCTGCATTATATGAGGAAACTTCTGTTGAACCCGACTCCTCGTGAACCACTTTCCCTGATGAAGAAACTACCTTGCTTTAACGACCCAATAGAGTTTTATAGTTTGTTGGTGGGTTTCCTTTGTATTGATTTCCATGAAATGATAAAAAATAGACTATTCAATTCAGGAAGGATTGAGTTATGTATGGGCCAACTACTTGGCTACATCCAAAGTGTCTAGGAGAGGTGGAAAATATGGTCGGATCAGTTCCACATTAAATATTGAGTGCAAGCCAAGGAAAGGAGGAATAATTAATTCAAAAGAATTCTCATCCACAACCTTGGTGATGGTGTAAGGCCCATATCAAAGTGGGCACAACTTCCGATGGGGTCCTTTGAGGCACTCTTTCTGCAAATGCAACCAGACCTTATCGCCCGCCAGAAATTTGTGCAGTACCTGATGTTGATCGTTGCATTGCTTGTACTTCATATTGGGTTTTTGCACAATATCATGAACTTGTTTTTTGATGTGTTGTATGTGCTCAAAAAATTTGGTTTCCTGATTAGATTCTATCTGACCATGGGAGGACTCTTCCTATGCGACTACAATGGGAAGAGTTACATCAATATGGGCCAATGGTTGGAACCCCAAGCACACCTGAAAAGGGATGTGGCCAATAGAGCTATGGAGAGATCTATTGTAGCTATGTTGAATACAAGGAAGGATTTCATCCCATGTGCGTGGATTCTTGGAATTATACCTTTGCAGGATATGGACAATCAAACCATTGACTACCTCTGTTTGTCCATCAATCTGTGGGTGGAAGGCAGTCGATTTGGTTAGCTTGGTGTCCATCATCAACCATAGGATAGACTAAAAGGTTCTTAGGAACCTACTATCTCTATCAAATATATTGGTTTGTGGTAGCCCAAAATGAACCCAAATATGTGTGAAGAAGAGCTTGGTGGTGGCCTCAACTGTGATGCTCTTCTTGCAGGGTGCAGAAATTTCCATCTTAGAGAATTGATCAATGACCATGAAGACATAGTCATTCCCATGTTTGGTTGAAGGCAGAACAAACATGTAGTCCATGGAGATGTACTCCCAAGGCCTATCCAGAATAGGAAGAGGGGTGTATAGCCCCTGCTTCTTGATGGCGGGCTTGTAAATGGTGCAGGATGTGCGGGATATGATGTACTTGTGAACATCTTATCGAAGCTTTGACCAATAAAAATGATTTTTCAATATTTCCAATGTCTTTTCTACACCAAAATTCCATGCTTCTCGACTGTAATTAGCTTCCCAGATCAACTTTGCACGCTCACTAGAAGTAACACATAAATGGATCAGATGGCATAATAATCCATCCTGGAGTTGAAATTTAGGAACTTTTTTTCCCGCGCTCAATGTTTGATAGGAAATAGAAAATTCAAAGTCATTATTGTAAAATTTTAGCCATATAGATGTCTCATGTCCAGAGGAGTTAAGAACTATAGTTAGTGCTGCCACCAGGGGTTGACTGAGGAAATCTGCGACATGTTTGGTGCTACGCTTCTTGTACTTGATATTCAAGTGGAGTTGTTGTAGGTACATGGACCATTTCTGATGGAGGTCATTTTACAACTTTCCTAGTGTCTGCATGAATTTCATAGGCCTTTGATCAATGTGGATGATTGTTTCCTTACCTAGAATGTAATTCTTCCACTGTCAACATGTCTGCATAATAGAGTGCATCTGTTTTTCATAGGTGGGGTATCTTCGAACAAAATCATATAGATTTTCACTATGATAGGCTATCAGATTCCCATGTTGAGTGAGGACTACACCAATAGCATAATATGAAGCATCTATCTCAATCTCAAATGGTCATTGCAGGTTTGACAAAATGAGGATTGGTGCTGAGAAGAGGCGGGTTTTAGACCCTAGAATGTTTTTTGTTGGGGAGAAAAAAACACAAAATTGGCCTTTGCGCCACCCTTGGTCACTTGGCTTAGGTCCCAAGTGATATGAGCGAACCCCAACACCAACCACCAGTAGAAGTTAGCAAGGCCCAAGAAGCTACAGAGCTCGATCATTGTTTTAGGGGACGACCAATCATGGATGACTTGGATATTGGACGGATCCACGTGTACACCCTATTCATCCACGATGTATCCCAAATATTGTATTCTTTGCATGCCGGAGGAACACTTATCCAAATTGGCATATAATTTTTGTTGTCGTAGGGTGCCCAATACCCATTGAATATGCTCCAAATGTTACTTCCAAGTTTTGTTGAAGATGAAGATGTCATCCAAATATACAAAAACAAAGGAGTTTGTGAATGACCATAATATATCATCCATCATTTGCATGAATGTGGTCGAGGCATTAGTCAGGCCGAAAGGAATGACCAACCACTCAAAGAGGCCTTCTTTGGCCTTGAAGGTTTTCTTCCACACATCAGTTTTCACAATCGACACATGGTTGTAACTTGAATTCATATCAATCTTACTGAAAAACTTGGCTCCCTTGAGATGATCAAGAATATCATCAATATGGGCAATTGGGTACCGGTTCTTGACTGTGATCTAGTTCAAGACTCTATAAACAATACAAAGTCTCCATGTGAGGAGCTTAGTCTGATGTGGCCCTTCATAATTAGCTCTTGGATCTGGAGTTTGATTTCTTCATTCTCCATAACAGAATGCCTGTATACAGGGCCATCAGGAAGAGGAGCACTGAGTGTTAGATCAATTGATCTCTTTACCTCACAGTGCATAGGCACCCTAGTAGGCGAGGCGAATGTCTTTGTACTCTTAGACTATTTCATCCACTTATTGTTATTGGGCAAATAGACTTCGTGCAAAGGTTTTGGTGGTTGTAGTGACCTTTTGTTCACCTTACGATCGAACCATACATAGGAAAAATATCCCGGTCTGAGAAACCACCTATCTGCACTGCTCTATATATATCAAAGAGACCACAATATTTGGGACTGACTCTGGTACCATGTAGAGTTGATCTCCCAAAGTAATAATGACACTACATGGCCTAGATTCATAAACAACATGACACTTCCACATATATGGTTTTTCTAGCAAAACATCAAAAACTTCAAGTTGGGAAACATCACACAATTCCTCATCTTTGAAGGGTTTAATGTCGTAGTGCAGGAAACATTGTTGGCTGACATGGATGTCCCATCCTTGGATGAGCCAACCGATGGTGTATGGCTGAGGATTTTGCATCATTGTCAAGTTCAACCTCTTGATAACCTCTGTTGATATCAAGTTATTCTGGATACCACTATCAACAATTAAATGGAGTGGGGTTCCCTTCACCCACATTTGTGAGTGGAAAAGACGCTCCCCTTCTTCAGGTTCCTCCGATTCCTCTAGCTAGAATTGTGTGGTAGTGATGGTGACACTAGGTTCTGCATCAATGATCCATCTTCCCTTTTCTGGATCTGAATTAGAGTATGAGTCAGCATCCGAGCCTATGGATTTAATCTTATCCAACAATGACGGTTTGGAGCGACATTCATCAGTGTTATGCCAAGGGATTTTATGGAACTCACACCATTTTCTAGTGTCCTTCTTTGAATTCCCATTACCTTTCTTTGTTGGTGGCTTGGGCTAGTTATCCTGGGGTTGGCCATCCTTTCTCTATCCTTTGGCCTAGGATTTAGGGCCACCCTTACCATACTTTGGTTGTTGTGGATTTTCAGACTCAAACTTTCGCTTTTTCTGTTTCTTGAATTTCTGCTCGATTTCGACAACATATTGATAAGAGGATCCCAATGACGAGATGTCAAGAAACTCCATTTTAGTTTGGATGTACTTGTGTAGAGCCCTATGATATTTTAGGATCAGATTCTGCTCGGAGTCTTTGATACCCATCTTTGTGCGCAAGGTATGGAAAGTATTTTTGAACTCCGACAACGTTTGGTCCCTCTCTTGGTGCAGGGTGGTCCATCTCATGTACTGGTCATCATAACTTCTAACAAGGTAATATTGTTCCTTGAGGGTATAAAAAAAAGTCACCCAAGTGGGTCTTGTCTCAAAAATTATAAAATCATCATCGATATGTTTCTCACAATAAGTCTCCCACCAATCTATGACATGGGTAAGGGCCTTAAGGAGCGCAAAGGTGATATTTTCACTGTTGGAAAAATTGTGGATAGAGAAATAACCCTCTAGCAGATTTCACCATTTTTCCAAAGCGTTGGCATCTATATGGCCTTCAAATAAAGAAATATCTAATTTAACTTATACCTTGAATGGATTCACACCTTTGAATTGATTGCTGGTTGAAGGTGCCTCCTTTTTTTTCGGCAACCGTCGAAGGATCTGGGCGAAATTATCCATCATATCATTCCTCTATCGCACGAGGGCTTCCTCAAGAAAAAGTTTGAAAGGATCTCATGTACTATCATCCCTCTTTTCTTCCTCCATGGAAGGTCACTTGGGCGTGCGAGAGAGGTTTTCCTCAAGAGATACAAGCTCGAGACCCAACTCTTTATACCCTGATCTCATCAGGGACATGCATTGAGGACAATAATGACAAGACCGCTCTGATACCATTGATCTATATTATTTTAGGAACGATATGTAGGGAGAGATATAACAAAGTTATAACAAAGAATTACATAGACATATGACAAGGAACATAGTAATACAATAAATCTCATATTGTATTAATGATTGTCTGAAATAAAAAATACTACAAAATGCAAAAGCACTGGTAGATTATCTCTGAGAAGAGATGTGTCAGCTATGCTCATTCGCAAGAAGCTAGTTACAATGAGGCTCCAAAGGCCTTAATAACATAAAGCATAAATGATAAAACCATAAACATCCAAAAACATAACCTTAGGAGATAAAGCACCAAAATTCATGTGGGCCCTGAAGGGGTAAGTTGGTACATCAACTTCTCAGGGTCATAACTTTAGCATACGATCTCCATTTTAGGCACACAATAGCTCATTGGAAAGAATTATATGAGGAATACACATGTTTCCATCACACTCTAGCTAAATCCCAAAGTGTGATTGTGGAGGGCCCAAAAAATGTTGTTTAGGGCGTCAAAATGACCCCAAAAGTTTAGAACCCGAAAACTAGGAAAAAAATGCCAAAATGGAAATTGGTCTTTGAGCAGTGGAATAGGTTGGTGGCCCCTGATATCCACCTGGATCAACTCTTATTTTCTCCTTGATCATCATGATACCCTTCAGCCATAACCCTTTTTCTATGTAGACCCAGCCACCCCCTTCCTGTGTCCCACTTTCACCATGTCCCACACCTGCATCCAAGACCTTGAATCACGCTTCAATGCCTTGTCATTTGATCTCTCCAATACCCAGAAGGAATTGCGACAAATAAATGCCAATATTTCCACCATTAATTCCTCCATGAATTCCACGATAGACACTGAAATGGAAGACCTGAAATAGGACATGATGAAGGACCTCTCTTCCCACATTGAATTCCATCTTGAATCCTTTTTTGTCCATCTCTTCACCAAATTGAATATTCTTGGAGGCATTCCCTCATTTGACCAACCTTTTCAGCCCAAAGGTGATATTGTTGGTTGTGTATCATGATTATATTCTTGATTTATATGAAGGTATCCATAGCCCCCTTCTGTCAGCGGTTTAGGGGGGACCTACCCTCATGGATGGGGATCATGGGGGCCAGTGGGGGGTTCGAGGGGTGGAGCCCCCCGAGGAAATTTTTTTGGAAATTTTTTCTTGTAAAATATTGTAATTTCATAGTCAATCGGGACCATTCATTATAAGGTCACATATTCAACGGTAGAAGTTATATTAGGGTTTTTTTTCCGGCCTAGAAGGAAACCCTCTTTTATGAGGGAATTGTATTATGGCTATGTATTATCGGGAATATTGTATTCTGAGAGAGGATATTGTGAGATAAAGAAGAGGAAGTTACAACGAGTGTGTTGTAGGATGTATCCCTTCATTTTTTTGGATAATAATAAGGAAGAACCTGACAATTTATCTAGTGGACGTAGCCCACATTGGGTGAACCACATATATTTTTGTCTCTATTGTATTGTGTATCTTTTGTGTTTTATTTCCTCATTTGTTTTATTTTATTTCTCTGCAATCCTTTTTTTCTAACAGATACTTCCTCCAATTCCCATAATTTTCCATCCAATCACTTTCAACGTGACCTACGTCTTCCTATAGTGTATGTGAAAAAATTTCATGGCTCATATCCCATGGGCTAGGTCACCCAAATGGAAGACTACTTCTCTTTGCACGACATTAATGATTATTTGTCCAAACTCCATTATGGTGTTCTCCATTTGGATCTTGAATGTTGGCAATGGTGGTGATGGCCTAAAAAGACACACCAAGGGTATGTGGTTTGGACACTGTTTTTTGCATAGATTTATGATCGCTTTGAAACTGACACCCATCATTTAGGATGTTTGACCAAGTTGAAAAACAAATTCCCAGTGGAAGAGTTTATAGATTCCTTTGAGAAATTGGATTTCAGAATGGAGGGCATGAAAAATGAGTTTTTTAGAGAATTCTTTATCAATGGCCTCAATGATGAAATACATTCTCGTGTCCTCATGGCTCACCCCCATACTTTGATGGAAGATACTAAATGGGACAAGACATAAAAACACATAGTCTCATCCCAAACTAGAAAAACACTCTTTATTACTCACCCTAAAACCACCCTCCCCACCCCTCCTTCCACTCCCCTCAAGATCTAGAAATTGACTCAGGCCAAAATGGTTGAATTCCAACTTAAGGGTCTTTCTTATAAGTGTGATGAAAAGTATTTTTTGGGGCACAAGTGTAA
This sequence comes from Picea engelmannii, assembly GCA_009831015.1. NCBI lineage: Eukaryota > Viridiplantae > Streptophyta > Pinopsida > Pinales > Pinaceae > Picea > Picea engelmannii. The sequence goes on along the minus strand of ML790336.1, from coordinate 328,579 downwards.
GGAACATAAGATTTTTATGGATATATCTAAGGATGTTTCTGAAAAAGAGGCAAATTCTTCCCCTGTAATTAAGCTACCCTCGTTGATTGATATTAATCCTCCCTTTGATCCACAGGAAGTTGAACCACTGATTTCCCTGAATGCATGAACTAGTTTCTTTGCTCCCCAAACCCTCAAGTTTATTGGCTACAATAATCACCAAAAAGTCATCATTCTCATTGACAGTGGAAAAACCCATAATTTTATTCATCATCACATTTCCCAAGAAATCAATTTCTATGTCCATCTAGTTAATAATTTCCAAATCATGATTGCCAATGGGGGTTCCATGAAATATGGAGGGTGTTGTGAAAATGTGCACCTACAAATTGGTTAGTACCACCTGAAATATCATATGTTTTCTATTGACATGGGAGGTTGTGACATTGTTCTTGGTGCTGAATGGTTATGCACTCTCAACCCTTTCACCGTGGATTTCTAGAAATTAACCATGCAATTCCAGCATGAGGGCCAACAACGCCAGTTCCAAGGCATCATTGCAGGTTCACCAGAGATCATAAGTTCCCACCGAATGGAAAATCTCCTCAGGAAAAGTCATTTTGGCATTATTTACCAACTTCATTCCATTTAGGTGGTTGAAACACCCTATGTCCATCCCGACCTCCATATCTATCCTCTCCCAACACCAATATGTGTTTCAAACCCTCTAGGGACTTCCCCCTTGTAGAGGTGTCCATGATCATTCCATTCCTCTAGTTCTGGGAAGTCTTCCCCCAAATGTTATCCATTATCATCATCCCTTGAATCACCCAAAATAATTAAATTGAGAAGATTTCTCAAGAATTGCTAGAAGCCGATGTCATTGGCTCCATTACCAGCCCCTATTATTCTCTAGTAGTCATGGTAATCAAGAAAGAAGGTACTTGGTGCATGTGTCATGATTTTCATGCCCTCAACAAACTCACAATCAAAGAAAAATTTCCCATTCCTATCATTGATTACCTTTTGGATGAATTGAGTGGTGCTCAGTATTTTACCAAACTTGATCTTTGTTCTGGCTACCACCATATTCGTATGAAAGAAGATTACATTCCCAAGACTACATTCAAAATTCATGAGGGTCAATATGAATTCTTAGTTATGCCATTTGACCTTTGTAGCGCTCCTTCCACTTTCCAAAGTCTCATGAATAATGTCTTCCTTCCTTTCATCCATCATTTTGTCTTGGCTTTCTTTGATGATATTCTCATCTATAGAAAAAATTGGCAAGCCCATCTTACCCATGTGGATCAAGTTCTACAACTACTATCTCAACAATTTTTTTTTATTAAGTATTCTAAATGTGCTTTTGGAGACTCTGAAGTTGAGTAGCTAGGACATATTGTCAGCAAGGATAGTGTCAGGGTGGATCCGAAGAAAATAGAATTCATGCAAGATTGGACGCGCTCGAAAAATCTTAAAATTTTGTGTGGCTTCCTGGGTTTGACGAGATATTATCACACGTTTGTTCATAATTATGGAAAAATTGTAACTCCCCTCACAATTCTCCTTAAAAATAATGTTTTTTTTTGGACTCTTGCAACTGACCATACATTCCAAGCTTTGAAAGCAACTATGTGCACTACTCCTGTTCTGGCTCTCTTTGACTTCAACAAGACCTTTGTACTAGAATGTGACACCTCATGGAAAGGAATTGGGGTTGTCCTCATGAAATATGGTCAACCTTTGTCTTTCATCGACAAATGATTTTTTGAGCACCATTTGGGCCAATCCACCTATGAAAATGAAATGTCGACTATTCTGCATGTTGTGGATCTTTGGCATCCTTATCTCTTGGGGAAATTCTTCCAAATTAAAATTGATCATCAAAGCCTTAAGTATTTTTTGGAACAACAAATTTATTCCCCAGAGAAAAAAAAATGGGTAACCAAGTTGTTGGATATGACTATCATATCTCCACAAAAAAGGAAAATAAAATGTGGTGGTTGATTCCCTTTCAAGGAAATATGAAGAAGACGGGTCCCTTTTTTCCCTCTCATTCATTGTCACATATTGGCTTCAAAAGTTTCGTTGGGAATGGTTGCAATACCCCAAACTTTCAGACTGGTTCAAACACTACAGTAGGATCCTCAAGCTTCTCTAGGGTACTCATGGCACCATGATGAACTTTGTTATAAAGTACACATGTATTTAGAAAAATAGTCAAACCTTAAATCCACCATGCTCTCTGAGTTTCATACTTCACCTATAGCTAAGCATTCTAGTTTTACCAAAACCTATGAACAGGTCAAACGTTCTTTTTTCTGGGACAGTATGAAACAAGATATCCACACCTTTGTGGTTGAATGTGATACCTGTCAATGGAATAAGAGTGAGATAGTCAAAGCTCCGAGAACAATCCAACCACTTCCAATTCCACCTACTATTTGGGTAGACATTTCTATGGACTTCATTGTTGGCTTACCTAAACCAGGAAATAAGCTAGTCATCACGATAGTAGTGGATCGTATTTCCAAATATGCTCATTTATGTGCTCTTCAAAACCCATTCACAACATCCATTGTGGCTCAACTTTTTATGTATAATATCTTCAAACTCCATGGCATGCCTCATTCTATTGTTTCTGACTGTGATCCAAATTTTACCATCACTTTTTGGAAAGGATTGTTCAGAGCCCAAGGAACCCAATTGAATCTCAACACAACATATCATCCTCAGACTGATGGAAAAACTAAAGTGGTCAACACGTGTTTAGAAACCTATTTGAAGTGTTTTGCATCTGATAGATGAAATCGATGGGTTCATTGGTTACCCCTCACTAAATGGTGGTACAACACCTCTTACCATATCGCCACTCACATGACTCCCTTTGAAGAAGTATTTGAACAAAATCCACCCTCATTTCTATCCTACATGCCCAATGTCTTCAAGGTTCAACAAGTGGATCAAATTCTTACATTCCACATGGTCATTATTTGTAATCTTAAAGAAAATTTGGTCATGGCTCAAAATCACATGAAACAACAAGAATATCACGTTTGTTCTGAACATGAATTTTCTGAAGGGGACCATTTGTTTATTCATATGCAACCTTATAAGAAGACTTCACTCAAATCCCAACACTATTTGAAACTCGCCTCCAAATTTTATGGTCCTTATCGTATTCTCAAGAGAGTGGGGCCAATGGCCTACTAGTTAGATTTTCCCAATCTCTCTAAGCTGCATAATGTTTTTCATGTTTCCTGCTTAAAGAAATTTCTAGGCACTAGGTGCTACAATCAGACCAATCTACGTGAGTTGGATGAAGAAGGTTCCATTTGGTTGCAGCTACAATTAGTCTTGGACCAGCGTGAGCATCGTCTCCTCCAATGCACCATTAAGGAATTTTTAGTTCAGTGGAAGGACACATAGACAGAATATGCCACCTGGGAGATGACTACCATTCTTCAGTAATTTCCTCATCTCAAGCCTTGAGGACAATGTTTTTTTTAAGGGGGAGGGCATGTTAGGGACCTAATCTCCCTAATCCTTCATGTAGGTAGAATAATATATTTTCCATGTAATAAATGACAAAATTAATAAATAAGGACTAGTTAATAAGGTGAAAAAGTCAAATGTAAGAAGATCTAATAGAAGATTCTGATTCTAGAAACATCTTCCTCTAGATTGTTCTTTTGGTAGAGATATCTAGTATAAATAGGAGTAGAGGGAATGAGAAGTATTTTTCTTGAGAATTATTCTAATAGAGAGTTCTTGTGCTGGAGGTTTCCCCCTCAAATAGGTAAGTGAACATTCCTCCCATTTCAATAAAGGTATCATTTTGGTGTGCTATTCTCTATATTTTGTTGTTCTGTTGGTAATTTTTTTGATATTCATGTTTATTCTCAATATAATATAAGAGTGTTTCTCCCATAGCAACCATGTCGGAGCTGATACCTCTTAACGTCGCTCTTGCCACCTATAAGACATCGCTCTTTCCACCTCCAATCCATCTCTCTTCCCACCTCCAAGACGTCTCTCTTGCCACCTCCAAGACGTCGCTCTTGCCACCTCCAAGCCGTCTCTCTTGCCATCTCCAAGACGCCGCTCTTGCCACATCCAAGACGTCGTTCTTGCCACGTCCAAGCCGTCGCTCTTGCCACCTCCAATACGTCACTCTTTCCACCTCCAAGACATCTCTCTTGCCACGTCCAAGATTCCAGTCTTTCCACCTCCAATACGTCGGTCTTACGACTATATGGGGTTTGGACAGTCAAATCCGAGATGACACGTGTCCGCATGAAACGTCGCAATAAAGACAAAATCTATGTCATCAGAAAAGAGACGTCATGTGAAACAACGTTTGATGGGGTCCATTGTTTGTCATTCTCCCGACAATATAAAGTGGCAACTGCGTCAAACACACTGTCAAAATTTGACCCAAATGTACTAGTGTGGTGCATAACATTATCTACCTCTACTTTACAATATATTAATTTCATCTTATTCTACCCTTATATCTTAACTATATATTAATTTTCCATAGGTATGAGTGGAAAAACATGGACTCAGTACATATCCATAGGTTCTGATGGTGAGAAGGTGCACAAAACATGGAAAAGTTGCATTGGAAATATCAAGCAAGAGTGAATGGTGCAAATAAATACTTTCATAACTATGTCACAACATGGAATCTTTATGGTATCCATTGTCGAAATATAACTATTCATTGACCTATACATGACGACCTTTTATTATTATAGAGTTGTAAAATATTTCTAAAAATCATGTTGATGATTATGAACAATTATGTAATTGAGTTAAATGACACACAACATGTAGTACTAGTCCATGTTGTAGCTCTTTTTTCAATGTAGCAAGCTAATTTTGATTTCCAACCAGTTGTTTCACGTCATGCATATCTGAAATACATTGAAAATACTCTTGAAAAGACAAAAGAAGGTCAAAACTCCATGAAGACATATTAACAATAATCTCAAATATTGTCCATTATGAAGATCCCTCCATATGTGCATATAAAAAAATCATTGTTGAAACAATTGTAGATAGAGACATAGGATAACATGCAACTTGTCATATATTGGTAAATATCCCACTTGTTTTTTGTGTTCGTAAGTTTTTTTCCCTAAATGTTGGTAGGAAGGTATTCAAAAATGTTTCTTCCGATTTGATCGAGATGATTTCTCCCCAAACTTGGGTTTCCTTCATACATATAAAAAACAATCTACATTCCCTGAACAATTTTTAATGATAGAAACTATACAACCATGGTCCTATTACCCCCGATGTAAGAAAGAACCTTGGAATCCTAGAGATAATCCTACAATACTTTGAGTCTAGCTACAGTTTTTAGCTATTCCATGTGATCATTCAAATACCTTTGAATCATTATGTTTGAGTAAATTCCTTCCATTTTTTTCCAGGTTACATTGCTAAGGGAAAACCCCTGAGTACTTCCCCTCATTTTGAGGATGGTACCCAAGGTAATCCCTAGAATATTCATGACATAATTCTAGTCAACAACAGGGCTCATAGACATTTCGATAATATACTCGTTCAGATATCAACATGTCACTTGTGGGAATTGAACCTAGGTGGGAAGGATAAAAATAATTCTTCCAAACCAACCAAGCTAAAACCAATCGACAAGTGAATTACTTCTACATAAAACATTCCAAAACATTTCCATTGATATATATATCACTACAAAAATTATTATTCAAAATTGGAGGAATTTAACGTATCCCTTGACATGTGCCATTGTAATAAAATAGTATTAAAGAAGATGATGATACAAACCAAGAGGAAAAGAATGTCGATGATGGCATGGATGAATGAAAAATGTTATCTCATATTTTTCCTCATTATATTTAGGTGTTTGACATTGACACAATTGATCAAAGAGACTTTGACTTAAAATATATATGGGAGACAAGTATAGGTTTATATTCATCGGTAGAAGGCCCAATTAACTTAATCCAAAATGCATGTCTACTTGGAGAAATAATAGATCATTTTCATGGTACATTTTCTTGTCCATATTTATTGTTTTAAAAACAACGACTTACTTTTGAAATTAGTATTCGACATTTCAATCAAGCACAAAATGAAAATCTAGTAAAAATGATTATTCAAGGAATTGCAATTGCAAAGACCATAAAGTAATAGATTATACATTGTATTTCCAAAGAATTTAGCTTATACTCAATTAATGGGAATAGCCCCTTGCTATTACTTGCACCTATTGGCATAGATTCTTTCAATATATGAGCCAAAAAAATACACTTAGCACTCGGGAGTATTATTAAAGACTTTCAACCTTTACATGGTTAATCACTTGAGGCGTTTCAAGAGGAAATGTGACATGTTAAATACATTTTGATAAATGAAATGGGATTCATAGGACTAAGGTTAATCATGTAAATTTATTCACACTTTCTTGAATCATTTCTAGAAAAGAAATTAATTTCAATTGATGGATGATCGATAATTCTTGTTGGGGACCTTGGTCAATTAGCTCTTGTGAAAGATAAACTGTTGTATGTAGGTAACATAGTTTATAAGGTTTTGTGGAAAGGTTCCAAAATAGTGGTCACTTTAAACATAGTTTTCTATCAACAAAGGACATATCCAAAACAATTGAATTTTCAAAGACTATTAACAAACATTAGAAATGAAAATGCAACTGCAGATGACTAGAAAGTTCTCGTGTCTAAAATAGATGCATCTATTGATTGTGTTGAAAGTAGTACTTTCAAGTAAAATAATTATTTTTTTCCAACAAATAGTCTGGTGAATCTCCACAATAGGTGCATGCTTAAATCACTTAATATTTCTATTGCACAATGCATTTATGAATGTACAAAGAATAACAAAAATTGTGATGCAAATGATGACCAACTTGAACATGAAATTATTCTATATCCATGTGAACATGTCATATTGCATGTCACTTGTGGGTCGGTAAATGGAGCACTTGGAACTGTTCAAAACCTTTTATACTATGATGGATCAAAACTACCTCAACTCCCAATGTACACTATTGTTTCTTTTTATACTTACATTGGTCTAGCATTGGTCTAGCATGGGACATGACATATCCAAGTATTGCACCAATAACACTTGTTTGATAGGAAATATTAAACAAATCCCATTGCATATGGCTTGGGCTCTCACTATACACAAATTACAAGGAGTAACTTTAGAAAAAAAAACAATTGATATTAGTAATGCATAGAGAAAATGCTTAACTTTCACACCAATTTCAATACTTAAATCAATTGATGGTTTGTTGATATCACCACCATTTACATTTGAAAGTTATGAAAATATGAGTCAAAGTTAATATGTTACAATTAAGAATAAATAAGAATATTGATTACATCCCATCTCATTATAACCATTGCGTTTGTTATATATCAAGTCAGCTCATTATTGTTTTTTTGTTAGTATCATTACTTTCTATGCTTCCTTTTTATTGAATTTTGACTTAAATCACCCCCCTTTCTGATGTGAACAAAAGCTAAGGATTTCACTATGACAATGAAAATAAATCCTCATTGTTGTTCAATTGATATTTATTTAGCCTATAAATTCACGTCTCTTCCAAAATCTACAATTATGTCGAGGAAAGGATAGTGCTATTATTTCAGTTTGATACTAATATTGTTTATCTTCATATTGTTGAAATTGAACATGTTTATAATTCTTTGCATCTCACCAACAAGTATGGAACACATGCAATTGATCAAAACCAAAGAATATTCATTGTTATTTTAATGTATTTGCAAAGTTGAATGGATTTTCTTTTGTACCTATTTTTAGAAATCATATAGCTTAACTAAATATTCAAATTAATTATGGAATCATTTCATAGTTGGTTTCTTCTGGATTTTCTACAGTGGAGTTCATTGTGATCGATGTTTTGAATCCTTACCTGTATTCATTTTCAGGACAATTAGTCAGTGATGAGGGTAGAATAACTTTGCTATAAATATATAAAGATGAAGAGATATATCTAACCAAATAGGTCAAATTAAAAAATTGAGGGCTACCGAAAAGACACCTTATTATGTCCTTGTATATTTTTGTATGTATGGTGTTGGAAAATTGGTTTTCATTGATGTCAACCCTAGAAGAAGCCCCCAAGCAGGTCTAGAATCCCCTAGAAGTGATGGGTTTATTTGAAGGAATATCCAAAGTGGTCCCCTTATGGTGTATCTTTAAGCATGGACATCACAGGAAGAACCTTTGAAGGAACCTACAATAATCCTTGAGTATTAAGAGAAGAAGTTACAATATATGGTCAAAGAGCCCAAAAAATATGGTTAGAAATCCCCAAAGATGTGATCATGAATCCCAAAGTTGATTGAATAAAACGAGTATAAAGGAAATCTCAAATGCTTGCAAATCCTCCATGGATTGATAGTCCTCGTCAAGCAATTTCAAATGGTAGGTGGCACTCCACGTGGTTCCTCACGATTGAGGAGATATGCCCTCTTAAATATGATCATGTAAAAGTTTCCCTTAAATGGTTAAGAATTTATAAGTTGGCCCCAAAATCAAGTAAAGGAGAACAATGGTTGCAACAAGAAGTTACAGGTCGACCCTAAAGACAAGAAAATGAGGTACTTGGAAGGATATAAATACACATCAAGAACCTCTCATTAATTATGAAAAAAAAATTGTGATCTCTTAGCGTAATTAAAGTAGTTGAGGCGTGCAAAGGAGGGAGTTCTTGGAGTTGCAGATGTGAGAAGGTTTTTTTGAAAACCCTATCTGAGGTGACCCTCGCAGGTCAAGTATAGTGTGTTCCGCGAGGCCCCCACTTGTTGTCCAATAATCTGCATGCAATGCCCTTCCTTTTTCCCATTCCAGTCCTCTGATGCTGAGGAAAGGTTATGAAGAATATTCCCTCTTGTTGATGCTGAAGTTGAGGAAGGTTTGATGATCCGAGATTTGATGCACTAGGGTTTTTATAGAATGAAAGGTATGTTTTTTTATATTTCTTAAGGCTTGTATCTTGGAGGTGTTGGCATATTCTTTTAGGCATATCTTGGAGGTTTTGGAAAATGTTTTGAGGCATATCTTGGAGGTTTTAGTATATGCTTTGAGGCATATCTTGGAGTTTTGGAAAATTCTTTAGGTATATCTTGGATGTTTTTAGCACATTCTTTTATGCATATCTTGGTGATTCCTGGTATATGATTTGGGGGATATTATTGGAGATATTGGAACAAGTTTTATGTGGTTATTGTGGGTTAACCAGTTTTGATGATGATGATATATCAATATCAATGACAGTAACAAGGACAAGTTGATTCTCTTATTTGTATTTTAGGGAGGAAGGAAGGGGAAAGGAAAGGAGTTCAGAGCCTCCTTCTAGTTGAAGCTAGAAAATTTAGGGAGTTGTAGCTTCCTTTAGGTTGGGTCCTATAAATTAGGGGGTTGGTGCCTCCTTCCAGTTGGTGCTTCTGGTGGATGTAATATTATGATACATTAAAAAGAATTTTGTGGTTTTCTCCCATTTGGGTTTCCACGTAAAATTCCTATGTATTGTGCATCTATGATTGTATGTTTATGATATCTTGAATGAAATCATAAGTGATAAATTATTGATAACTTAATGTTTACATATTGTGGTTAAAATTGGTAAAAAGTGCATAATACTAATTCACCCCCCCCCTCTTAGTAGTATTGAATATCCCAACAATTGGTATCAGAGAAGGTACTTCAAAAACAATCTAACAACGAGAAGGTAGATCATGGAGTGCACTAAGAATGTAACACCAATGTTTGATTGTCAGAATATGCCTTTTGGAGAAGAAGGATGATTTTTTTTTCGCAAGCACATGGATTTGATGTCTGGCAAGTAGTAGTAGATGGATACAAGGCACCTACCACTCCCCCAACAGATAAATATGGAAAGAAAATTTGTGAAAACAATTTGAAGGCTACAAATGCTATTCTGAGTGGCTTGGCTAGTTCAGTATATGTCAATGTTATGCATTGCGAATCTGCAAAGGATATTTGGGACAAAATTCAAAATGTTTACGAAGGAGATTCCATAGTCAAAGGGGTCAAGCTTCAAACTTTAGAAGTAAATTTGAACAACTGAAAATGAAGGAAGATGAAGATATTGCAACTTACTTTCTACAAGTTGATGAAATAGTGAATGATATTAAAGTACGAGGAGAAGAAATTAAAGGTTCGTTGATTGTTAAAAAGGTACTAAGGTCTCTTCCAATGAGATTTGATCCTAAGATATTTTCCCTAGAAGAAAGAGAACATCTTTCTACATTGAGCATGGACGAGCTACATAGAATACTTACATCCTACAGAATGAGAATAGAACATGATAATCCATCCAAGAAGGAAGCAACATTCAAGGCATACAAGAAGACAAGAAATAATAAGAAAAATTCAAAGTCAATCTCCTACTACAATGATGATTCGGATGAATATGAAGAGATAACCAACTTCATGAGAAGGTTGAAGAAAGGAATTGACAAGTACAAAGGGAATCTTCCCTTAAAGTTCTTTAATTGTGGTAAAATTGGTGATTTTGCTTCTAAATTTCCTTATGCTTAGAATTCAGATAGTGATGAAGAAGAAGTTTCAAAGAAAGAAAAGAAATGTCAAAAGGGAAATAAGAAAATAAATAAAAGAAAAGTATTCAAGAAAAGCCTCTATTCAAAAGAATATAGTTCCTCATTTAATGAGGATATTGATAGTGACAGTGACTCATAAAGAGTGCTCTTCATGGAAATGGAAACTCATAAGGGAACCCTTGAAAATGATGAAGAAAATTATGAAGAAAGTGTTATGAGGAAAATATCTCTATGGCATGGGATAAACCACAACAAACAGAATGACACGCAGAAATAAAATACAATCCCAAATATGATATTTAAATGAAATGCTAACAAGATAAGGCCAAGATCCTACCTCATCAAAACATTTGATGAAGACCACCGTTGAGCACACAACTCAAATATCTGTACCTACAACTTGTCCTCAACAACCAAGATACACAAGCATATGGTGAAAATATATAGTTTTAGCATATATATTATCATAATCGATTAGCATACATGAAAAATATGCCCATGGAACAAAAATTCAAATATTTTCAATACATCAATTGGACGAGAAAACAATATTTCTATTAAAATGATCTGCAGAAGTATATAGGTGACAAACTTATGTAATGACATATATCAAAACCGAGAAACTAAATTCCTCCATCTAGGCCTCCACCAAAGGAAAGATCATATAAAGGAGATAATGAGATTCTTCATCACAAAGAATGAAGAGTTCGGGGGATGAACAAGGGGTTCAGACTTTCAAGGATAAAGGGATGCAGACTTAATATGAAGTGAAATTTATCCAGACTGTCTTTTATCTCCAAGTTGAATTCTCCCTTAAAGGCTTTGATATGGCTCAATTTATAACCTTCAAATGGAACTTAAGGGTCGATTCAGAGCGTTTCCAGTATATGTGTTATTGGATTAATCGGTAAATGTGAACATAAACTGATCTCTCTAGATCCACCTAGATATAGAACAAAACAAGACATGACATGGCACTTTCCCTAAGCTTTAATCATCAAATTTACTATCAAAGAAGAGATGAGTGACATAACTTTGAATATCGCTTCCTTATGTATTTTTTGTCCTTGCTCCACTCTAATGCTCTTGTGATATTAGATGTGCAATGACACAAACCAACCAAAGTGGAGGCAACAATAGTATATTCAATGAAAACTTATACATGTGATCAAGGATTCATGTAATAAAATAAGAATGATTTTATGGGAAAAAAACATTCCACTGTATTATATTAAGTAAAAGTAGAAGATACAACCAAATTGCCTTGATGTTGCAAGGTTCCCTTTTAGTGGCCCTTTGCTCCAACACACACACTTGCTCCAAATTTGCATGAATAAGATCGATAATATCTTGATGGACAAATGGAGACCTCAAGCATAAATTGATATAGAATTCCTCACACAATTCTCAGCCTATTCCTTCATCAATTCCTTGCTTAATCTTGCTTAACCTTTTCCATGAGAAACCCATCATTATATAGGAGAAGAAGAGATGGTTATAGATATTAGGATGATCCCACCAAATCAGAGAAGTGAGTAGGATCCCAACCATATGGATGCCACCTCATATTCTAGAAGATTCCCTTCTAGAACCTTCGTGAACTTCGTCCTTTCCTTAGTCTTCCAATGGCGTCGCAACCTGGCTATAGGGCAGCCTGCAGAAACTCTGTAAGCCAGGTTTAGGACGGACTATGGAAATTGGGCATTTCCATATTGTGTATTATGCCTAGCCTGCGACGTATTTATAAAAACAAGTTTGTAGAAGAGGAAACCAACCACTTTTCTCATGAAGAAAGATCCTTTTGGGAGCCTGAACACATGTTTGTAGAAACATCACCAGGGTGACCAAAATAATGTGTAACAATATGGAAGGTCAAGGATAATGGATCACGTGACATGGCATGGAAACCTGACATAATTTTTAATTTTGAACACCAAAACCGATGTATGCGGGTTGTAGTGGAGCAACCTGCATATACACATGTTGTATAACTGATAGGGCATGTATATGTGGAAAAATGTGCTCTTTTGAATTTGGAAGGTACAAAAGGGGACTTCAAGTATGCATAGGGAAATGGAAAGGCCATCCAAGCAAGTTTCATGGGGTGAGGAAAAATCTGTTGTAAAATATGCCCACCTAATGTGTGAGGTCATAGGAGTATCTACGATGGCCGAATTACATTATAATTTCCATAAATGGAGTAATGGAGACTCAGCGGGAAGTGCTAGTTACTCATGAGAATATTACAATCCATAATGACTGTGTACACATGGTTTCCAATCTGAATTACACTACAGATCCATGTGGAAATATACCAAATAATTGTTCATGGCCATGAATAGGAAATACAAAGTAGACATATGCCATAGGTTTTCATAGTCACGAACAAGGCACAGTGGAATCCAGTATCGAAATCGATCTGAATATATATGTATACAATGGACTACAATCTGATCTCCCATGTTCATTGAAATCATATGGGTATTGGTCTAATGAAAGACAAAAATAGATTAGGAAATATGCTACTGTAAGTTAGAGGTATTCTACACTATCCGCCAAAGGTGCAAGTATACATCATGTGAATACATGAGTTGAGGTCAAACACAATGATAACTCTTTTGATTACCGATCATTAAGGTATACCGTTAACAAATGCAAGATAACCTACCGATAATGAAAGTAGGTATCAAGACATCGAGTACATTCTACAAGTGTGAATATGGGTGTTGAGGTCGAACACTTGAACACTCCATCGATCAGGAGACATTGATGTATTCCCAATTTTCGATGGCGAGACAACCTACCACTGATGACTACAAGCCTCTAGGTACTCATAGGACCTTAAGTCTCATTTCCATAATAGATGAGTTGAATTCGATGGAAAGAGACCCGCTGAAAGGAGAGAATTAGGACATCTCTTATCAGTCAGCGGGAGGTAAAAAAACATATCTTGATGATTAGGAGGGGCTCGAAAGAATAGGATGTTCACGAACCAACGACCTTGTGTGTCTCTCTTATGCACCAGATGCAAGTAGTGCACAAAAGAGACCCTCTGAATAGTATCCAATAAGAAAACCTCCTGACAAAGGTGAGGAAACTACCAATAAGGCTAATGGCATCCAAGACATTGCACGAATCCCAATGTGTGAATATATTTCTTGTCATCGAACACAAGGGAAACACCCCAGTCAATGACCAATTAGGAGATGTCAACTGTTGGTTTCAAGGTTACCTACCCATAATAAAAGTAGGACCAGGGTGCATGATAGGACTACAACTTCATGTGACTTTTAGATACACTGAGGGTATGACCGACATGCAAAGTCAAGAGTTCTGAGAAATGTTTGACATATGCTTATAGACATCCTTTGAACAAGAGAATGAGACATATGGATAACTCAAGAAACATAGACTTGATGATAAAACTTCATGATGCAAGAGGCATCAACAAACTCTCCATAAGGACTGGAAGAATAACTAGTCAGAGGAGTAAAATCTAAGTAATGAGCTCGGATTCCTAAGGTCATGCTAAACCCAAAATTTGGATGACAGTGGACTCAAAAGTTTGTGCTCTGTTAAAAGGAGACACGACTGCTACCAATATGAGATAATATTCTTTTCTCGCCCGTCTTTTTTGTTTTTTCATAGGAAAATAAATGCTATGATATAGGAGAGGAAACAAGTGTCATGAGTAAGAAACTATCTCCAAACAGTGGAACATACCTATGCTCAATGCAAGGAAGTGCATGCAGGGCATGGACACTCGGGGGGGTTTTTCCTCTTAGGGTACATGGTGTCAAGCTGCAAAGGATATAAAAAAGGCTCTGCTTGGCTAGTGATGCAAATTGCTGAGTTAAGAGGCTTATAACAAGAAAGTGAGAACCAACAATAGGCTCAATAATGCAAGAAGGATGATGGAATGTGATTACAACTTAACTCCAAAGAATGTCCTTTTTCATAGATTTAGTCCCCTAGGCCCGAAAAAGTATAAAATAATACCCAGGAGAACTTTTCTAGCTAATGCTGACTAGAGTATTCATTTTTTGTAAGTAGTCTACTTGGTTCGAAAAAGGGTTAAACTTAAATAAACATCCTTTCAAAACCATTTAATGAGTGTGAAAGAGGCAAGTTCACTTGACAATCTTTACATTTTTTAGAGATTCGAAAGATATTAACTAAGACTCGGGGAGAGTCCCATAGGTAAAGGTCAGAATTCTTGTGAGTAATAGTATGGGGTTCGAACGCAAAGTCATATTGAAACTATAAGGAAATCCCAGTCCTATAGAATAACTTTTGCATGGGAACCAAATAGTACAAAGTTTGTAATTAGGGAACCCATGTTTGGTAAGCCTCTACCATTTAATAACGACACTTCTAGCAGCAGTAGGAAGGTTTTGTGTCGCTAATAAATGGGTTCATACCTAGGGTGTATGGATCACAGTCATAGGATGATGCAAAAGTGAAAAATGGAGTGACAACCTATCCTATATGTCGGTGAAAGAATATACATGCCGAAGGCATGAATGAGCAGTATGACACTGGAAACCACAAAAAATCCTAGACAAAACCACCAAAAACCATTTCTTTCCATTGCACTATTAGTCCAGAAGATAAAAAATTAGCACAAACTATATGAATTGGGTAAAACATTTCTACTAATAGTAAAAATAGACCATTTTACCATATCATTTGAGTTTTTTCACCCACAGAGTGCATTTTAGGCCATTTTCCCCATGATCTTCAAGTGTCGATTATGAGAGCTATGATCAACGAAATCAACAACTATCTGGACCAAGTAAGTGCTTGTCCCCTTTACTTCAATTTCAATGGTTTTCATTTCAATTTTGGGCCCAATTTTTTGAGTATTAGAGGGTGTACTATGAAAATTAGGGTGTACGCATGTGATAGTTCATCGGGTCACATATACACCCCCATATACGAGGGAAAATAAAATCCTACCCATCTATATGCAACCCTATCCACGACTATTACCATTTTATCCCGCACACAAGTCTGTGAACACTTTTTTGACAAGATTTAACTCAAAAATGGCTTTTCCTTTGCAGGATGGTGATTGAATGGAGGGAGAGGGAGCATGAATAGATAGATGCAATAGTGGGAAGGGATGTAGGGGCCCAACAAGATTTAAAAATATGTGGCCTTTACAAATTTTGGGCTCTCGAAGGGATGAGAGATCAAGTGAGGTTACTCGAGTTGCTAGTAAACTACTGGGATTTAGAGACAAATGCCTTCAACCTCAATGGGAAACCATTGAGGATTGAAGTGGACGACATATATTTTATCATAGTATTGTCTCACCGAGGCGAGGTAGTGAATCTAAAGGCCCGAGGGGATGGGGGTGGTATGACTATGGAGGAGTACATTTCCACCCACTATGTTGCAGGAACAAATAAATTAGGGAACCAAATCCCAATTAGGGAAATTGAGAACCTGATATTAAAGATCATTGTGCTTGTATTTACACAGATTTCAGGGTTGGCCTCATTGTACCAGACATCAAAGCCACTCATGTTCTATGCGGTGGAGTGTTTACGACCCACTGTTTATGAATGGTGTACCTCACTATTGGCTAACATGAATAGCCAAATGATGGATTGCAAACAAGGGAAAAAGATAAATTTCATATTTGCATCCATTCTTTGTAGATTTTTCTTTGAGTGGGTTCCAAGATTGAGCCCTAGAGTAGATATGAATCCACATGGACAGCGTGATCCAACAATGTCACGGTGGACCGATGTGATGAGGCAGATAGGAGGTGGTAGGGTGCCAACCCCATACAATAATGAGTTCTTTTTTGGGTGGCGTCGACAAGTCATATCCATTGACGACTACTCTTATGCCAGGATCGACAACAGAGGGGATCCAGATATGCCTTTGCCACCAGGTTCCGCCTACGGTGATATTGGTAAGAAATGTTTTTATATATTTCATTTTTTTGTGTTTTTCAAAAAGATTAAAAAACACAAATATTTTTGTATGGTATCAAGTATTAACAATTGCTTTGTCATGTAGATGTAGGTCCACGATGGCCAGAGGGATTCCCATGAAATCGGTGAAGTAGTCGAGGATATGAGAACGCGGAAGGGGATGCAGATAAAGTGTTGTAGAATGTGCAAGGGAACCTCTCTCGATTGACGCACATGATTCCTATTGTTCAAGTGGAGGATCTGCCAGAGGCTATGCAGTGGCAGGTGGTGGGTGTACCATGTGCATGGGTGCGACTCTTCCGGTGTCTTGCAAATGTTGTAGTGTGCTATCATGATATGCATCTAGCGCCACAGGTGTATATGCCATGGTCATATTATATATCGACCATATATGTATTTTGAAGGTGTGAGCCCCATTTTGTACTATGACACCATATTTTTTGAAAAGATGAAATATAAAAAAAATTGGTCTTCGGCTTTACTTATAGATGTTACAATGTGTACATGCATGAATGTGTTTTTTTTTCTTAGTTATGTGACAAATGTTGATATAAAATATAATTAGCATATGCATCAGATACATGATTACAACTTCTAGGTATGTGATTATAATTAAGAAAATCAAAGTGTCATTCCAAAATTTGTACCCGTAGGAATCGTCGGAGTAGAGTAGGGTATCACACACGGTAATTGTCGTTTAACTGAAATATGACTAACTAGGAGTCCAGGAGAACTTCTAAATACCGAACACCATGTGAAATGGAGTCGCATAATAGTTCTATAACACCGCTATACTCAACACATTATTCGTCGATGGCTCTAGACGAATGCCACCTGAAGACACCAGTTAGCCCTCGGGTGAGTAAATGACCCAAGAAGAGGAAGCCATGTTCTGCGTATGACGACTGGAACCATCCAAGAATCCTAGGTAAACTAAATATTCCATTGACATCTACCAACCAAGGGAAAACTTGATAAGCAAGTCGATGACACAAAGGAAAAGATGAATATACACTAATATACACTGGTATACAAAAGGTCACACCCAACATTTGAGGTCTTAAGCGTAATACCTTTTAAGGTAGAGCCCATTTCTAGGCTCATCCAACATATTCCCTTCATAATATTCCAATTCATAGGCTCCTTTCTCTAAGACACGTCACACGATATAAGGACCATGCCACATGGGGTTGAACTTTCCTGCCCCCAACGATTCTTTAGCTTGCTCATACAGGAGAACCAAGTCACCCTCAGCATATTGTTGAGGAAAAACATATCTATCATATTGAACCTTAACACGTTGTTTATTTTCTTCGATAGTTGTAGATACATCTCGACGCTACTTATCAATATGCTCTAGGTGCATAAGGCGTTATTCAAGATCGAATGTGTCGAGCAGGAGCTCAATTGCCAACTTGAGGGAAGGGATTTCACATTCAATCTAAAGAATCAAATCCATGCCATGTACTAACTCAAAAGGAGAAAAACCGATGGAATTCTTTACCGAGGTTCGATATGCCCAAAGTACAAGGTAAATCATCAGATGCTAGTCAGACTTACTCTAGATGACAGTTTTTTGCAAGATGGTCTTGAGAGATTTATTCACCACGTCTACTTGTCCATTTTACTGGGGATAATAAGGGGAAGAATGACCGTGCTTAAACCCCAGTTTTGATGCTAACTCTTTCATCATTTCATTCTGGAAATGGCTTCCATGATCAATGACAATTTCCTTTGGAATTCCAAACTGGGCTATAATTTGGTTGAATACAAAGAATGTTGCAGTCTTACCATTGGATTCAATGGTAGGAATGGCCTCTGCCCATTTAGTGAA
Source organism: Picea engelmannii (assembly GCA_009831015.1). Lineage (NCBI taxonomy): Eukaryota > Viridiplantae > Streptophyta > Pinopsida > Pinales > Pinaceae > Picea > Picea engelmannii. Next base: position 310,187 of record ML790336.1, on the reverse strand, counting down.
GTAATCCATGACCACAACGATATGTTGATTCCCCTTAACCGAAGTTGGGTTACAGTCCCTAAAATATACCCCCCACTTGAGGAAGGGATCGAAGATCATGACTGGGTGAAGAGGGGCTAGGTGTGAGCACATTTTCCAAGCAGACACCAAATAAGGGTGACACTTGTTGACCGCTTCAACAAAATCTTTAAAAATTGATGGCCAAAAATAACCGACTCGCAATATTTTTTGGGTTGTCATAAGCCCAAATAAATGACCACTACAAGCCCCACTGTGATAGTCATTGAGAATAGACTCAACTTCATCGTGATCCAATCACGACTTAAAATATTATATACTCCTCGATGACACAAAGTGTCGTCGATGATAAGGTATTTTTTTATCCTGATGACGTATACGTCATTGATCGTCTCTTGACAGATGTTGGGATAGATTCAAGGTTTGAAGGTAAATTATAATTTCTCCATACCAGGGGTCCGAAGATGAGATAAGGAAGATATGTTCATCCGTGAGCGTATCATCCTGAAAACATTATTCATCTAGTCAAGGGAAGTCTGATATCAACTCAGAAAAAACTAGTGATTTATTAGACTTCGCTGAAGCAAAATCAAGATCAAACTCTTGTAAAATAACAATCCACTTATTGTTTTTCCCCCCTATGGTATTCCTGGTGATGACGTATTGAAATGGATTTATATCTGCAACTAGGGTAGTTTTTCAATGTAATATATAATGTTTTAATCTTTTAACTGCATGTAAGGCGACTAATGCTAGTTACTCTACATGAGATTATTTAAGTTCATGACCGACTAGGTTTCGACTGAGATAGTAGACAATGTTCTCATGGAGCTCATCATCCTCCTGAACCAGAACCATACCAGCCACCCCTTCAGACGTGGCGACATAAAGAAAATAGTCTCTATTGTAGTCTGGAGGCTTCAGCAGAGGTGTCGATACCAAAGATTTCTTAAGAGCATCGAAGGATTCCTGGGCTCACTCATCCCATATAAACAAAGTATCCTTCTTCAAAAGATGCATGAAACCCTTAGTTAAATTGGCATAGTTCACTATGAACCAATGCAAGAAATTAGCCTTCCCCTGTAAACCTTGAAGTTTTCAAATGTTGTGCAGGGGAGGCAATCAAAGTATTGCCTCAACCTTCATAGGATCTACCATGATCCCATGCTCAAATACTAAGAATCCTAAAATACGGCTAGACCTAATGCAAAAGATGCACTTGTGAGGGTTCAAACAAATGCGATAGTAATGACATCTCTCAAATACTAATCGAAGGTGAGTGGAGTGATTTATTCTCTTATGAGAGTGAGCAGCGAGATCATCAAGGTAAGCTTCGACAATATTCTTGAAATATTGAAAATCAAAGGTTACGATGCGTTGGAAGGTTTCTCCGAAATTTTTAAGTCAGAAAGGAATTTTCTAGCATGAAAAAGTACTCAAAGGACAAATAAACGTCGTCTTATGTTTATTCTCGGGCTTGATTTGAATTTTATTATACCCTAAAAATTCATCCATAAAATAAAAGATTTCACTTCCTTCACACTCATCAAGAATATTTTCAATGAAAGGAGTCAGGAAGTTATCTTTAGGACAAGCCTTGTTCAGGTCTCAAAAATCCATACATACACGGATGGTTCCTTGTTTTTTATTCATGGGAATGGGGTTGGACACCCATTCAGTCAAGGGAACTGGGTAGATGAAACCAACATTAAGTATCTTCACTAGCTCTACCTTAATAGTAGGGGAATTCCTAGGATTAAAAACTCTAAGACGTTGTCGAACAGGTATAGCATCCAGTTAAGACTTGATCTCATATTTGACAATCTTGGGGTCGATCCTTGACATCTCTTCGTACGACCAAGAAAATACATCACAAAATTATTTGAAGAGATCAATGTAGATATTAATTTCTCCAGGCAAACAATCCGCACTGATGTATACATTCTCAATTTTTCCAGGAACTCGAGATATTTCGATCGTGACGGTAGGAGAAATATTCTCCATGTTTCCCTCGACATAAATACCATGTGTATCTACTGGAACCACAACGTGACTGACCATCTCACTCAAGGTATATATAAATTCATCATGTTTGATCCTAACAAGCTATGGGAGGAAATAGGAGCGATGATGCATATCATCCCAAGGCCTATCAGGACCATACATGGCCTCTAAGATGGTAAAGTATCTTCGAGCACAATCATGTGAACAAGAAGATTGGACAACCCATACAAGCTCTAGAATAGGATCCTCCTCGTTCGTTTGCGAGGAGAAAGGATCTGGGTCAGTAGTATCATCAAGAACAAACTGATATGCAATTTATGCCGCTGTTAGTGGCATTTCCATCCCAATGTGTGACTGACCTTCATACGACATAGTCGGGGAAGGGAGGGTCCATGGGTCATTGAAATACGAAGTAAGGAAAGGAAAGAACCTCATCGACGATGAAGACTCATTGGAAATGGTATGAATGTGATGAATTGGTGCCACAAAATCAAAGCTACCCACGAGAGAGGAATACATTCCGACACCAATATCCTCATTTTCGTGGTGAGAATTTTTTACCATAGGGACCAAAGGTCCAACTGATGCATTAGGACTAGCATGCACAAAGTACAATTGATCAATCAACATTGTTTTCCTTTCGTGAGGAAAATGTAAAGTGTGGAAAATGGACGATACAATTGTTGTCATGGCATAGGTCCAATTATTCCCTAGTAGTAAATTATAGTTGAGAGGCACATCAACCACTTCGAAATCAACCTCCACTATCTTTCCACCTAACAGGACCATAAAAGCAGGAAGAATTCCATGGGGTCGGAATGAACTCCCATCAAAAGTGGTCAACATAGTCATAGATTGGGATAGAGTCAGAGAGCCAATGGATTTCCAACAGGTTAGGGACATCACGCATGTCGCAACACCTTCATCAATTATAGTGCATGTGATGGTAATTTTCGTGTACTCCATATGGATTTGAAAGGCCACATGGTAAGGTAAGCGAGGCCTAATATCTGTGATGTCAAACTTAATAACCTTAGAGTTACATGGGTCTAGAGCTCCTAAAGAAAATAATAAGGTGTTCCTCTATGAAGGACACGTTTAGAGCACCTCCAAAGATGACATTGCACAAGGGGTTTGACCCAGGTCTTCGACAATTGAATAGTTATGGGGAGCTCTGGAATTAGGATTGTGGGAAAAACATTTTAATACTCCTTTCGGAATATGAGGTGGAGGTTCCAGCTTTTCTATCTGCAAAGGTGTTTCCAGAGGAGGAGGAGGCTCTGGACCTACAATAGTCTATGAAGAACCGTAATCATAAGATAGAAAAAGGAGGCCAAACTCCAACTGTAGGATTCATTTGGGGAGTATGGTCTCCTCCAAATGAGAGAGGATCATATAGAGGATCCATGCCCCCAGGTCCAAAACTAGGATTCACACTAGTCGCTAGAATAGTGGATGAGAGTTGCGACATCATGTTGGGAATACCAAAACAAAAAGGATTAGAGACCGAAGGTATTGATTGATAATTGTAGCCCGATGTACCAAAAAGAGACCTAAAGGGGTTCATTTCTATGGGTTTAGTAGAACCCATAGGTTGGATAACAGTAGGGGTGGGGATATTTGGCAAATCAACAGTCGAGGATGAAGGAGTCGAAGAGATCCCACTAATAACATAAGATATAGGAGTCGAGGGACTCCCTGTGACATTCAGGTTTGACTCGGTACTCATAACTGAACAATCACAAGTATTGGGGTTGGAGATATATGTACCAGGTTTATTAACTTTATGCCTTTTAGAAGGAAACTTCAGTAAAGAATCAATATGCAATGGTAATTTCAAAAAACAACGAGACCTGTAAGGAAGATGGTATTGATCCATGATGAATCAAGACTCGAGATATAAAACCAAATCCTAGGGCCAACTAACAATCAGAGAGAACACCAAAATAAAGAAAAAAGGCCAATGCACACAAACAAGATATAGTGGCTGAAAAGGGGCCTCCCTCAATAGAGTAGGTATGTGTCTCCCAAGAGGGGCCTGAGACTCCCTTCAAAATATTTGAGGTATCATAATTAGTTATAAGGGCCCTCGTGGTATTAACAATGCAGTCGGTTAGATACCCTCGGAGAGGTAATCCTCCATAAAGGTTGTGTGTTTTCCAACCCTTATTTGACTCAAGGTACCTACAGAATAACCCATGCAAGTAACCTATGTGGCTACCTATGTCAAGCAACTAGAGTCACCACAATATAACCAATGTGCAGGCGAACAGTCATAAGTCCAGTCCATCATATGGGCAAGGTAACAAAGTCTGAAATATTGAAATCACTGCCTCTGATGGAGGTAAAGGTATTAGAAAGACCCCAAAATACGAATAGAACCCTAGAAATATCTCTGACACTAAGAAGGTATTAGAGGGATATCGCTGCAACCAACTTCGTGTGACCTCGTGCTTAGATTTGGTGTGAGCGGAGCCTCCTGATGTCACTAATTACACAATGAGTTTCACCACTCCCTAGTCAGACACATATGTTTATTTTAATAGCCTTGGATAATTTTACTCACAAAATACCATTACAAGGCCCTATGTCCTATATGCTTTTATGTACCCTAAAAAATAAAGTATTTTCTAATCAATTTTAATTAATCAACGTTAATTTTAATGGATTCTGCTTACTCAAGAGGTGTGGTCGTGAAACTTATGGTATTGTGAATCAACATATAAAAGAAACAAATATAAAAACACTTCTAAGTACTAAAATTGAATTCCAAAGAGATGGTATGCTTCTAAATGCAACTTTTTCACTACAATCTATACAATTTCAATGAAATGCAATCTCTCCACATGTGTCAAAATCAATGCAAAGTAATCAAAAGAGAAAATTCCATAATGCAAAATGAGCAAATGTTTTTTGTATTTTCAATACTAAGAAAAGAAAATGCAAGGACTGAATAATAACATCACATACATACCCTACTGATAGAAAAAAGAGACAAGCCAAGAAGGATACCAAGAAGCAAACACTCAAACCAAGGTGCAAGGAAAACCAATGAAAAATATGATAAGAAAGAATAACACCCAAAAATTCAACAATAAGAAGGTTTCCTATCACTCTGTAAGCACTTAATATTCATGACAGAGACCCAAGAAGAATCAACAACCAACCAAACTCACCCAACATACACCAAACTCATCCAACAAGACTAAAGAGATAATGTACGCGATTGTTTGATAAAAAATCACGTATGTACGCACCCTACAGAAGGAAAATTCACGTATGTATGCGTCTGTCAAGGGAAAAACCATGTATATATAGTAAAACACTGATAGGGAAAGGGATAAGCCAAGAAAATCAGATGCAAAGTGAAAATAGGTTTTCAAGCAATTAGGTGACAAGGAAACTCAGGCTAAAAGAGAGAAAATCAAGGAGAAAACACTCCAAACCCTAAAAAACAAGATCAATCCCCAGTATGGTCGCCAATTTTGTTACGAGGAAAATATCTCTATGGCATGGGGTAAACCATAATAGATGGAATTACACACATAAATAAACTCTACTCCCAAATAGCTATATAAATGAAATGCTAACAAGACAAGGCCAAGAGCCTACCTCGTCTGAATGTTTCATGAAGACCATCGTTGAGCACGCAACTCAAATATTTATACTTGCAACTTGTCCTCAACAACCAAGATACACAAGAATATGGTGACAATATATAGTGTTAGCATATAAATTAGCATAATCCATTAACATACATGACAAATATGCCCATGGAACAACAATTCAAATATTTGCAAGACATCAATTGGACGAGAAAAGAGTATTTCTATTAAAATGATCAGCATAAGTATATAGGCGACAAACTTCTATAAAGACACATAATGGAACCGAGAAATTAAGTCCCTCCAGTTGGGCCTCTACCACTTCAATCCTTTACCAAAGGCAAGCTCATATAAATGAGATAATGAGATTCTCCATTACAAAGAAGGAAGAACTTAGGGGATGAACAAGGGGTTCATACTTTCAAGGATAAAGGGATGCATACTCAATATGAAGTGAAATTTCTCCAAAGTATCTTTGCTCTCCAAGTTGAATTCTCCTTTCAAGGCTTGGATATGGCTCAATTTATAGCCTTCAAATGTAACTTAAGGGCTAAGTCGTAGAGTTTCCAGTATATGGAAGGTCAAGGATCATGGATCTCATGACATGGCATGAAAAATCAACATAATTTTTAATTTTGAGCACCAAAACTTATGTACGTGGACTGTAGTGGAGCAACCTATGTATACTCATGTTTTCTAACTGATAGAGCGCGTATATGTGGAAAAATGTGTTTTTTTTGCTCTGTTAGGTACAAAAGGGGACATCAAGTCTGCATAAGGAATTGGAAAGTTCATCCAAGCAAGTTGCAGGGGGTGAGGGAAAATTTGTTGTAATAGAAGTCGAAGTGGATCTTGAGGCAGAACTTATCAGTGCTTTAAATGATCTAAAAAGGGGAAGGAATAAAAACAAGTCACTTAAGGAAGAATTCATCAAACTAAAGGAGGGTTCTCAAAACCCTAACAAAAATTATGAAGAAGTCCAAAAAATTATCATAAATTTAAAGGTCCATCTGGAAGAAGCCAAAGTAATTGAAGAAACACTCAAAATTAGTTGGAAGAAAAGAAAAAAATAAATGAGTCTTTGGAAGATGAAATATAATCACTACGAAAGAAATTTCAGAAGAAGGATGTCCGACAAAACTTTGGTAACTGCACCAAAATATTGAATGAAATCATAAACATTGAAAGTCCATGTGATGAAAAGTTTGTACTAGGATAAAAACAAACTCATACTAAGAAGGTTTCAAGATTCACAACAACATAAAGAGAAGTAGAACAAAAGATCTATGCAGAAGTCATCAGAGGTCTCATCAAAAGGGAAGAATGTAAGCCTTCAAAGGAGAACATTCAGGCAATGAAACAATCCAAGAATAATATAGGCAATAAGAGGAATGTAAAATCAACAACCAACAATGGAGAGGAATGAAGAATAAAATTACAGAAGAGTTTCACCACCTAGAAGATATCCCACAGTCAGGTATCAAACTATCTTTCTTGGATTATGTTATTCTTGCAATAATTTTGGGCACAAGGCCATAAACTGTAAATCCTATGCTAAGAATAGAAGCAACTATTGAATCTACTCTAGGAATAATTACCTCACAAAACCTCATGAAGCTTATAACCAAAACTATAACAATTTTGTCTCATTAAATAATGATTAAGTGGAAGTCTACAAATGCAACAATTTTGGAAACATATCCAAAGATTGCATGTTGATTGTCCCTTCAAAGGAATCAAAGTAGGATTTTAACAGTCATGTAAAAGAACCATCAAGGATATGGAAAAGGAATCATGATAAACTAAACATTGAAGAATTTTCCATTACTCTACAATCCCAAAGCATAAAAAGTGATTGGTATGTTGAAAATGGTTGTTCAAAGAACATGACAAGAGATAGGGATAGATTTGTAACTCTAAAGAAATAAAGAGATGGATCTGTTTCGTTTGGAAATGATAACTCAGCCAAAATGATAGGAAAATGCACATCCAAGATTGGAAGCAAATATGCCATGGCATAAAATTTCCTACTTGTGTAAAACATGAATCATAATCTACTAAGTGTGAGTCAAATGTGTGACCAAGGACACACACTTCTATTCAAATCAAATAAATGTGAGATAAGGAAAAAAGAATTATGCAGGTTGGGGGAAACAAAAATAAGGACTCCAAATAACATATAAATATTAAATGAGATTAGAAAAGAAAGATGTTGCTTAGGAAAGGAAGATGAAATTTGTATTTGGAACAGAAGAATGGGTCATATGCACTTTGACAATCTTGTCAAAATCAATAGAAAGGAAGTGGTAAGAGAGATTATTGAAATTTCAAATATAGTAAATACTATGTGCAAGCACTATCAACATGGAAAAAAAACAAGAACTGAGTTCGGGACAAAGGAATACTCTACAACAAAACCAATGGATATTGTACACACTGATCTATGCTGACTGATAAGAGCAAAAGGGATAAATGGAAAACAAAAATGTATGCTACTTATTGATGATTACACAAGAATGACTGGAGTCTGTTTTCTCAAGAAAAAGTCATAGGCATTCAAATGTTTCAATATATTCAAAGAGATGGTTGAAAACAAGGTTGATTTCAAAATCAAGTGCTTGAGATAAGACAATGGAGGTGAATTCACGTCAAAATAATTGAGAGACATCTGTGAAGAACATGGAATAAAACGACAATTTTCACTAGCTAAGACACCTTAATAAAATGGAGTCGTTGAAAGGAAGACCAAAACTGTATAGGAAATTGCCAGAACCATGTCGAAACATCCCAAGTTGGCTAATATCTTTTGGGTACAAGTAGTACATGCAACCGTTCATATGTTGAACATATGAATGCTTAGAAGTAACAATGAAAAGACTCCATATGAACTGTGGAAGGAAAGACCGAAGAATGCCAAACATTTTAGAGTGTTTGGAAGAAAATGTTACATAAAAAGAGAAGATAATAAGATTGGAAAATTTGAATCTCAGGTTGATGAAGGAATATTGGTTGGATACTCAAGCAAAAGCAAGGCATACAAATGCTACAAACCTAAGACTCAAAAAAATAGTGGAAAGCATGGATGTAAAGATTGATGAAACAAATGTGTTGAATACTAGAGAAGAAAGTAGAAATTCAAAAGAGCAATAAGTAGAAGAAGAACTAAAATAATTAGTAGAAGAAGAAGAAGAACTAGAAGTAGAGAAAGAAGGAACAAAAGACAATAATCAAGATCCCCAAACATCTTCTAAGACACCCAAACATTGGTGTCAAAAGAATCATCCACCGAAACAAATTATTGGGGATAAAAATACATGAATAGAAACCTGAAGAAGCAAACAAGAACTGGAACAAAGACATCTAGAATTATTATCCACAGTTGAACCAAGCAGCATTGATGAAGCCAACAATGATGAACATTGGATCAAGGCCATGGAAGAAGAACTCAATCAAATAGAGAAGAATGAGACATGGGAACTGGTTCCAAGACCTAAGGACAAAAGCGTGATTGGTACAAAATGGGTGCTCAAAAACAAACTAAACGAAGATGGACAAGTAACCAGAAACAAAGAAAGGTTAGTATGCAAGGGATATGCTCAAGTTCAAAGAGTATATTTGGAAGAAACCTTTTCTCCTATTTCCAAAATAAAAGCTATTAGAATAATATTGGCCTATGCATGTTACAAAAATATCACAATCTATTAGATGGATGTAAAATAAAAATTTCTAAATGGATAATTAGAAGAGGAAATCTACATAAAATAACCAGAAGGGTTCCTACTATTAGAAAGGGGGGATTATGTTTTTAGATTGAAGAAATATTTGTATGGATTCAAGAAAACCCCTAGAGCCTGGTATTCAAGACTAGACAAGTACTTACAACAAGAAGGATTTAGAAAAGGAAATGAAGATAGCAATATCTACAAAAAAGTGGATCAAGAAAACATACTTATCATTGAAGTATACGTGGATGACATCATCTTTGTAAGTGATGATGACAGGTTGAGTCATAATGTTTCCAAGGACATGCAAAGTGAGTTCGAAATGTCCCTACTTGGTGACTTAACTTTCTTCTTGGGACTCCATATATCTCAGCTAGATGAAGGAATTTTCATTTCTCAAACCAAGTACGTCAAAGAATTTGGTTCATAAAAATTATTTGCATGAAAACCATATCGAATTTGTTTTTAAATGTTTGGGTTACAACCATGGCTCAATGTAAGCATAGGCATTGTGTAACATGTGAGATGGTAGAGCTTTGATGTCACATGAAGTTTTATGAGAAGGGTCTAGCAGACACCCAACACGAGGTTACCAAGGAGGCACTGGAGGAACTGACATGCAAGTTGGGAAAATGCATTAGAAGATCAAGAGTTATCAAGGCATGGAAAAAAGATGCCAGTACAACTTCGAGAAATGCAAAACATGAAAAAATCCATCAGGAACACATGTAGATGTAAAGAACACATGTAGATGCAAGACCTTATATATATATGTGTGTGTGGGGAAATGAGAAAACAATTGAGTTTGATGACCTCCATGGTGGATAGTATAAAAATGTCACCATGTAACCACGTGGATGACACTCTCACGACTTCTCTCCCATTAGAAAATAGAGACTTCCAACTCCAAGAGGTCGTGTAAGAACAAATTAAATAACCAAGAATATTAGAAAGGAAATCGCCATCACATAAAGTGAATAATAGAAGCATGCATAAGTCAACTGTAAGAACATAAGTTCATGAAGGGCTCCTCCATGTGCTATCTTTTTAAACTTTGTTTCTAGTTAAAAGTTACTACAAATTTTTCCTTTTCACTATTTTAATATATTTTATATAATTGTAATACAATTTTCCTTTTCACTATTTTAATATTTTAGTACTTGATATATTTTATATAATTGTAATACAATTTTGGTGATATTGTTTTGTAACTTTTTTTTCAATTATTTATAACATTGAAAATAAATAATGAGAGCATTCTCATACATCAATGAGAGCATTTGCATGTGTATGGACCATTGTTTATAGCATTTACATTTGTATGGACCATGCATATTTACATTTTAACTTGAATCGAGTTCCTTTTTTGAGTTGGCCAACAATTATGGATTGCACCATGTAATGTTGACAAATCACCATCATTGTTGTACTAATTAATATTGATTTTACTAATTTATAATTAAATTTAGAAAAATGTTATTAATCTTATTGTTATAATCTAGCATCATTGTAATTTTTTAAATTTGAGAAATACAAATGGAATCCACACATCCACTAAATATGGGAGGAAACATGACACAAATATTGGATCCAACTAAAGGAATATTGTATATTCCAATTTATGTATAAATTAATATGGACAGTATGTACTTCCCCAATCCAATGATGAAAGCATTAGATAGAAAATGGATCCAAAACAACCACTATTATTTAAATAATAAATATTGTTTTTTCTTTTTTTAATTTATTGTCTATTTAATGTCACATTGTATCATTAAATCCTGCAATGCATGTATATTTTTATAAATTTAAACTTTACAATCAACACACACATGCATATATGTAAGATAGTTATTATTAGTATGAATGTGTTACAAAATAGTGTATAGATAAAACAACCACTATTATTTAAATAATAAATATTGTTTTTTCTTTTTTTAATTTATTGTCTATTTAATGTCACATTGTATCATTAAATCCTGCAATGCATGTATATTTTTATAAATTTAAACTTTACAATCAACACACACATGCATATATGTAAGATAGTTATTATTAGTATGAATGTGTTACAAAATAGTGTATAGATAGCATTGGATGTGGTCTGCCACTTGGGAAACTAAGACCACAACAATTTAGAGAATTTATTGTTTTTGCTTCAAAAACTTGCTAACATTTTTATACAATATCTATGTGCCTATAAGTAGTCTAACTTAGCCTACTTAAAATAAAAAAGAGAATATAAAACATAAGTATGAGGGGACTACTAATGCCCCTTTTTTTTCTAACAAAGAAAAACATGGGTGGCTATCTGATCCGGATTTTATGAGCAGAACGAAATGAATACCAATTATTAGCAGGTGCTTAACACAAAAATAACAGAGATACAGTAAAACTGGTTTTCTATTAAATAACGAAATAAGCTGAAACTGTAAAATGCAGCGGAAACAAGCTTGCTGGAATGGTGGCGGCTTATCTCTGAGAAGAGATGT
>ML790336.1:281291-294662 GCA_009831015.1 Picea engelmannii | reverse complement strand
TCTGCTGAGATGAGGTTCTTCTGGCTACCGCTATCCACGATGAAGTGCAGCGGGGTGCCTTTTACCCACATCTGTGAATGGAAGAGGCGCTCTCCTTCTTCTGGCTCGTCTGGTTCACCAGGCTGGAGCTTGGTGGTGGCGACTATGGCACTGGGTTCCACGTCAATGATCTGTCTTCCCCTTTCTGGTTCTATCTCGGAGTCAGAATCTGCATCTAATTCAAGGGCTTTCACTTCGGCCACCAACGACTGATCTGAGTGGCAGTCAACAGTGTTATGCCAAGGGATCTTATGGAAGTCGCACCACTTCCCGGTATCTTTCTTTGTCTTTCCGGTGTCCTTCTTTGCTTGCGGCTTGTACTGGTTGTCTTGATACTGTCCATATTTTCTCTGTCCTTTGTTTGGTGGGTTGGGGCTGCCCTTTCTTGGCTTTTGTTGTGAGGGGTTCCCAGGCCCAAATTGTCGTGTCTTTTGTTTGAGCGTCTGCTCGATTTTGACGGCATATCGGTAGGCTGCGCCCAAGGATGAGATGTCGAGAAATTCCATTTCGGTCTGGATGTATCTATGCAGAGCACCACGATACTTGAGCACCAGATGTCGCTCTGAATCTTTGATACCCAACTTGGTGCGCAAGGTATGGAATATATTTGTGAAATCTGGCACTGCTTGGTCTCTTTCTTGCCGCAGTGTGGTCCATTTGGTATATAGGTCATCATAACTTCCGACAGGGTAGTATTGTTCCTTAATAGCATCCCTGAAGGATTCCCAGGTGGCCGTGACTGAAAATAATGAGGTTTCATCTATTTCCTTTTGCTCACAGAAAGTTTCCCACCAATCTTTGACATGGGGAACGGCTTTGAGGAGCGCGAAAGTAATCTTTTCTCTATTTGAAAATTTATGAACAGAAAAATACCCTTCTAGTAGATTCAACCACTTGTCTACAGTGTCTGCGTCTATCTAACCTTCAAATATAGGGATATCAAAGTTTATTTGTACCTTGAAGGGGGTGGCGCCTCCGTTCGAAGAAGATGCTTCGCCTGTTGGTAATCGCCGAAGGATTTGCGCGAAACTGTCCATCATCTCGTTCTTCTGTTGCGTGAGGGATTCCTCAATCAACATTTTGAAAGGATCTCCTGTCCCATCATCTTTCTTTTCCCCTGCCATGGGAGGTCGCTTGGGCATGCGAGAGCTTCTTTCCTCAAGAGAAACAAGCTCGAGACCCAATTCTTTGTACTCTGACCTTGTTGGGGACATGCACTAAGACGACAAGGAGCCGACCGCTCTGATACCATTGATCTGGATTTTATGAGCACAACTAAATGAATACCGATTATTAGCAGGTGCTTAACACAAAAATAATAGAGATACAGTAAAACTAGTTTTCTATTAAATAATGAAATAAGCTAAAACTGTAAAATGCAGCGGAAACAAGCTTGCTGGAATCGTGGCAGCTTATCTCTGAGAAGAGATGTGACGGCAATGTGCATTCGCAAGAAGATGATTACAATGCGGCTCTGAAGTCCTTTTTACAATAAACAGGAATGCCAAAAGTCCTAGACATCCAAAAACCTAACCCTAGGAGATGAAGCGCCAAAAGTCATGTGGGCCCCGTAAGTGAGTACATCAACTTTGGGTAAGTGAGTACATCAACTTCCCGGGGTCGTAACTTTTGCATACGATCTCCGTTTTAGGCATATAATACCTCATTGGAAATATCTATCCGAGGACTACAACATTTGAGAAAAATTTCATCATTTTTGCTACCGCAACATACCCCAAAAAACATTGTTTAGGGCCTCAAAACGGCTCCATAAGTTCAGGACTCGAAAAACTGCTAAAAATAGTAAATTGCCAAAAATGTCAGAAAACTATTTTGAGCCAGCTGGAAAAGGTGGGTGGCCACCGATATCCATCTGGATGACTATCCCATTGGACCGAGTACTTAATTATATCAGTGTTGCATATCCACCTGATCCTCGGGGTCATCATCGAGCAATATTGGATTCAAAGGACTACCTATAGATTCTTGAGTTTTCTTAGACATTTCCATTGGGTTGCCTTGGGGGTTCATAGGGTCTGTCACTATAATATCATTGTCATACACCAATTTTCAAATAGATTCAAATTTATTATCTATCTATTCTAGTTTATGCAATATGTCTTGTTGTTCAAGACCTTTCTCCTGCACCACCCATGCTATGAAGGCTTTCTTCAACTAGCAAAGCTCTAATTGCTTGAATATTTTGGTGTCTTCCAAGCTAGAAAGTTTTGTATCTGGCACCCAATCCTTGAATTCTACCTTAATATGGGCATTGGATATTTTCCTCCTTTTTTATTTGATAGCTTTCTCCATAAGGGAAATATTGGATTTGGTTTCAGCAGGAAATATACCATGGAAGTCCGCAATGGCCTTCATGGATTCAGATTGGGAACATTTAATGTGTTGGGGAACTTTTTCAGGATGGAAATTCTTGGAAGAAGGTTGAGGTCCTCTATTGTATCCACACTTACTAGATTTAGGGAATCTCCCTTTCTGAGGAATTGTCATTGTAAATGGCTTGCAATTGGCAGATTGTATAAGAGAGGGTTAGGAAGATGATGAGAAGGGTAACCTAAGGCTTGAGGGTATTTATCAAGGGATACAATAATGGTTGTAATTTCCAAGATAGAAGCTAGCTAGGGAGTCACAATACTCGCGACCAAGTTTCCACTTAGGACTAGAGTTTGGAATCTTTCCCAGACATGAAATGGAACCAAATAAGATAATCAAATGAACCATATTAGTAGGAGACATGGAAAAATTAACATGGAGTTAAAAGAGAAGGTCCTCGAAATGTAGTATGAACCTCTGTAGAATCATGTGTCATTTGAGGACAACAACATCATTAATTTTCCAATATTCATTGAGCCATATGAACCTTTATCCCTTTTGCATCCATAATTCCGCACAAAGTGGGGGTGATCATAACCTCACAATCTTGGTTGCATATTAGACTAGATGGTTTGGTAATGAAGTCCATCATCCAATTTCCAATGGTATAAAGGGATATGCGCTTGAGTGACCCTATGTGTGTTTGTGTGTGAGAATTACAAGAGGAAATCACCAATATCCTCTTCCAACACCCCATATGGGAATACAATCAACAATATTCAAAATAAACAGCAACCTCCATCTTCACACATTTAAAATAATTTAAAATAATGCGGAAGACAATACATATTTCATTATTGCTATTATTTTGAATTACTTACCAATATTGCTTATTATTCTTATTATTTCAATCTACTATCATTGCAATTTTGTATTTCTGAATAAATCTATATATGCTTTTTTTCATGAAAAATAGACTAAATCAATCTCCACTTCAATTAATGAAACTAAATACTATGTCACATTGTGGCATTTAAATGATAACTTCAAAATTATGTAAAATTACATAATGAAAAGGTTGAGTTCACTATTCAATAAAAAAAAACCAAGGCATTGACACACTATTGCTTATATTATTATTATTAAATGATATAAATATTAATACATTGTGTAGTGATGTTCCTACTAAAGGATATAAATGGCATATTCTTCAAAATTTATATAACATATAAAATTACATAATCTATATCATGTAACATATCATCACCTACTAAAAAACAAAAAAATAAACTCATAATATTTGTTTAATTCTTTTAAACAACTATATAGTAAATCATATTGATAATATAACTTAACTAATCATAAATGTTAAAAGATTTATGTTATCAATTTGTTTTTCTTATTATTATGAAGTGAAGATCATATTGATGATGATGATGGTTCTTAATGTCCATTGAGAAAACTTTTGGTCTATCATATCTTAAGAAAAAAAGGTAAGGAATTACTTAGTTTAGTTTGAAATTTTATTTATGTGCTTGAAAAGATTGAAGAGACACATTCCTAAATCCCTATAATTTTGATGAGTTAAAAGGTTAGGAAGCTCAGTATTGTAAGACATATTTTGAAATCGAGGTCTAATGTGGGTGTATGTAGGACATTCTAAAAGTATTTTCTTTTCATATTCAACCCTCTTAGTGTAAAAAGTAAAAAATATGAAAGATTATTTTAATCCATAGTGTTTTAAGAATGTTCTAACTCACTATGAATCTTATGAGAGTTCGTTCTTATTTTAGCCATGTTGATTTTCTTATTTACACTATTAAAAATAGAGAGATACTTTTGATCTTCTAGATTAGGGTTAATCACCTCCGTATAGTATCTTAATTTTCTCTTATCCTCTGTTAGACTCATGCATTAGATAAACATGAATCACATATTATTAATCAATATGATACAAATATATATACAATGATGTTTGACCCTTGGATATCTAAAGACCTCTCATGGACTCCCAATGACTTCTAGTGACCTTCCATATTCCTTCTCCAAGTAACCCTTAATGGATTAAGTTTCCAATAATACCCCCTTAATCTGAAGGGGTATATGTGAGTTCAAGGTGAGAGATGATTTCTAAAAGTGGGCAATTGGAATCTGGAAGTGTGCAACTATTGATGGTTGAATGTGCTATTTGAATCTGGTGGTTTTGGGATGACCACAAACCAAATGATGATGATGGTTTAAGGAATACCAATATGGTGGTTTAAGGATGACCACAAACTTTGGAACCCTACTCTAGGCTTCAATGGTTCTCGAAACATTTGCTAAGTTAGCTAGAAGTTGGAAGTTGGTGTCTTTTGCAAATTGGAAGTTCTCTTGATGTTGGTTTAAAGATGACCATAAAATGTGATGTAGAAGAAGATGAATGTATTCTACCAAGTGGAGGTTTAAGAGAAACCACAAACCGTTGTTTAACAAAATTTGAACATCTTCTACTAAGTGGTGGTTTAAGGAAAAACCCAAACCAATTAGGCTCGCTTGTTATTGCTCGACTGGTAGGACTTCGAAAATAGAAGCGTGATTGTCAATTGTTGATGTGTTCCCCCCTATCAGGTACAAGGTGGGAAGACAAAAATCTATCCAGTGTAAGTTGTGTCAATACTCAAGAGTGAACACATATCTTCTTCATTGTTGATGGCCATCACTAATAAGGAATCCTCTCATAGTGTTTCTTTACTCTTGTAGTTGTCTTGATTTTGAAACACCTATGTAAAGGATGATTTTTCTTTCCACAATGCTGGCAAAGATGAATATTGAAACATTGATATTCAATGTGGCCAACTCGTTGACAATGTTGGCATATTGGAATCTGCTCTTGAGTGAATCTGAACTTTATTAAAGCAATCCAACACTTTGAAATTGGATCCGTTTGGTGTAACCCAGATTATGAAAGGTGAAATCATTTTCATATCCGATACATGTTCTATGTTTTTTCTACCTGCTTTCTTCTTCCCAAGGTATGATGATCTACTTGGAAAGTGGAAGTTTATCTTTACTTGAATGTGGTGCTAGACCGGATGCGTTGGATGTTGATTTGAATGGAGAACATCATCTTCATCATCTTTGAAAAGAGGGTTATCAACAAGAACTAATTTAGAATGTTTTCACATATTTTGTAGCTCGCTTTGGATTGCAAAACATGCAAGCATGTTACAACAAACTGTAGAGTAGTTTTGTCAATGGTGACTATATTGTCCACAAAGGAGAGGATTAAAGTGTTCAGGAACTCTAACAGTTCCTTAACTCGAGTTATTACTCATACCTCAAGAGTTTCTTGCAACTCCACCCATAATTTTACAAGGCAAACTCAACTATGGTGACTCAGCAAATGAAAACACACTCGTTTACCATTAATTCAACTAAACTTACAAATCTTGAAGTGTACCTTGATTACGAAATTGTATGGATCTTCAATATTCAATGTGTTATTTGACATCATGTAGAATTGTTTGCAAACAAAGTTGAGGTGCTTTGGAACCCCTTCTTGGAAGGTAGATTGTTCGCAAAAGAGATCAATGTCCTAATTTCCGAATCTTGTCACTAGATATATAAAGGAGATGGATCTATTTGGTAAAGAGCAGCTCATGTATATGGATCAAATCCTACAATGAGTGGAGTGCTGACAACCCAAAGGACCTCACTCCACCACTTGTATGTTGCCAAATGGAGGAGGTGTTGCTCATGTATATGGATCAAATCCTACAATGAGTGGAGTGCTGACAACCCAAAGGACCTCACTCCACCACTTGTATGTTGCCAAATGGAGGAGGTGTTGAAAGTGCATCAGGACGGGTGTCAAAGCCAAGAAAGTGAATTCATGTATACATTTAGTTACACATAAAATAAACTTGGATTTGCATACTCAAGAGGATATAAATCCTTTTACAACTTTATCAAAATGCCCTTTGTTGGAAAAAGCGAAAATATATATAAAGCATAGGTACAAGTTCTTTTGAGATTTCAAGTCCTTAGATCGCAACATATGCTAGTTACTTGTAACCACTGGATTCTAATTCACACTTGTAAACATCCAGGCCCTACTTGTTCAGGGCATTATTTCCATAGAGAAAATAGATGCTCTTACAGCCAACACTACCAACAAAAAACCAGCCTGTACGTTTTCACAAAGAACACACCAGGACTGCCAACAAAATGTCAGCCTACATGTTTCAAATGCTATCATATTCTGCCTGCCAAAAATCTCCTTCAGCTCGTGCGAATTCGTGCCATTTAGAGTTTACCAAACAAATGCTATCATATTCTAGTAAGGAAAGGAGAATTGCTAGTGTGAGGTCGCGTGAGGAATTCGTGAGGAACGAGATCGTTGCACCTTTCAATGCTCCATACGACTGATCCGAGGCTTATTTCATTCCCATAGGTCGATTGATTCCTGGGTGGAAGCACCACTCTAGTGAAGGCGAATGGATATGTAATATCAGCGAAAAAGGTCGTGGGTACGTCTCCCACTATGGTCGTGATATATACCAGCGAATATATAGCAATAGTGAATGGATATACAGTCCGAGCAGCAAGAGAGAATAACTTTCAATATGAGCAACAAGAATTGCTCGCGATTCTTGACATCTTCTGTAAACAATGGCCCCCAAAAAGGAGAAGGCGACGCCCTCTTATAAGCCAGCGAAGTCAGGCCAGGAACTTACTATAAGCTTCTCTTAGAAGCAACCAAATACAAGCTTATTACACCCTCAATTTTATCATATAGGTAGAGGATTAATGGCTGACTTGCTCAAAAAGATATCAAGGATTTGATGGAGAGAGGTTCGATCAGGATGATTTATGTAGACTGCCTACGCAATGGTTTTAGGGTTAGGCTCAAAAATTGCAGCGTCTTCGGTCTCGAAATGGGCAGTGATACGCAATGGTTTTAGGGTTCGGCTCAAAAATTGCAGCGTCTTCGATCTAGAAATGGGCAGTGATATCAGTTGCGGTCGTGAGGACTGTGAATTGGAGATACTAGTGACCGTATAGTCATGCAGTGGGATAAGCGAGCAGTGAGATAAATGACCAGTGAGAAGGGCGTGTCCAAACAGGCGTGAGGAGAATGTGTTAGTGCGGAATAGGTTTTAGGGTTAGGGTTTGCGCAACACAGCAAAAATGATAGCAAATAATAGAAAAGAGATGGTTGACTGGAGTTACACGGTTCGACGGTTTTGGTTTGAGAAACCTAACGCTTGAGGGCATCTTTTGCACAAGATAAGAAACACTCATGGAGTTAGCATTTACAAACCACTATTAGACTCAAGTATTGATAAACTTGAATCACATATTATTAATCAATATGATACAAATATATACAATGATGTTTGAGGGTGAACTCTTTCTTATTCTTCAATGATTTAGCCAAGATTTGGCATCTTTATCCTAATCTTGATTGAGCTGCACCTGGTTTTGATTGTAGTTTGAGGCAATTTAAGGAAGCCTCTTCTCTTCCATGTTGTGCATTAGGTACATATTCATAGCTATGATATCAACGTGGGAATACTCGCTTCTATGACTAAGATAGGATGGAGTGTATTGATTTCAATTTTAATATGATAAGTTAAAATTTCTTTTGGATTTGTTTGATCTTTCTCCATGATTCTCTAGAGATGCTATAGCTCCAAACTTCACTACCATGTAACATAATAGGAGTGAGAGTCTCAAACAAGAGATTTTTATCCCATAGCCAAAGGTTTACTAATTTACAATTATTTTCAAGACCAAAATAAGTTTTCAATAGTCCATTATCCTTTTCTCAATACTATAGTTCTAGTTAAGCATGTGATGTAGATTGAATTTGAGATATTTGTATGAAGTCACTTCCTCCATGCTATTATTGCCATACATTAAATCATTGTAAGTGATCTATTTGGATTTGATTATCATAATTTTTGTCTTGTCAGTGTTAATAGTCATACCCGTACTAGAGTAGAAATCCTTAGAATTCTTAGTTTCTTGTCAAGTTCATAGGGACACCTCACCATAAGAACAAGACCATCATCATAAAGAAAAAGGATGATGACTATTCCAACTAAAACCATGCCGATACACCCTAATACTTCCAAAAATCCCTCCAACTTATTGATGCATATGCCAAAAATGGTAGGGGATAGAGGACAACCTTTCTTAAATCCAATATTACAGTTAATATCTTCCAACTAGCTCTCATTGTTTCTAAACTTGGAAATAACATTCTCATACAACCTTATTGTTGAAACTCTCAACTCAAAAGGAACTTTTATCACTTTTAGTCTATTCCAAAGGTTAGTTTTAAGTATTGTGTCAAACATTTTTCTAAAGTCAATAAAGAAACATAGAATATTGGTTTTATATTATGACACTCCTCTGCGCATAACAAGGTTGTCAACATTTGAATGATATATCCTAAATCTGGAATGGCCTTTAGCCCTTTTTCCATGGCTTTCTAGACATATGTTGATCTTATTTTCCAAAATAATTCCATATAGTTTGGATAAAAGAGGGATACTCATAATGGTCCTATAATTAGAGGGGGTTTTTTATCCCTTCTTTTAAAAATAGGAACAATGAGGCTTTGAGTCCATGATTTATGGAAACCCTACTTGACTGCCATATTAAAGAGCTCATGAATGTGAGGGCTGAGGATAGGCCCTCCAATTTTAGGATTTCAACTTGATAGCCTTCGATGTCCTTAGATTTTCCTTTTGCAAGTCTCTTAACCCCAAGTTGTATGTCTTCTAAAGATAAAACTTCTTCCTTTGTAAAAAGGTTTTGAATGTTATTCATGGCACCAAGGGATTGATAAATATATATTTTTAAGGTAGGAATTCTAGATCCTTAAGGAAATCATATTGTTTTCTTTATTTTTACAAGCTAGAATTTGCCTCCATAATTTCTTAGGATCCATCTTAGAGAGGTGTAAAATATTTTCTTGCTTTCTATCTATATAGTACTTTTTTCCCTCTTCTTTTAATTAGGGCTATGTACCTATTTATCTTGTTGGATTTTAGGGACTCATTAGAAGCATACCTAATGGATCTTCCAACAATGTTACACTCTTTATCTTACCAAGTGTCAACTATTTTATTTCCCTTTTTACATGACACCTCTATAAAGAACTTGTCGATGGAAGTAGAGAGGGTTGTTGTAAAATTATGATAAAGGTATTCAATATTGTCCTTATTTAATTGGAGATTTAATTAATTATTTAAATCCTTTAGAAAAATATCAACTTTATTTTTTTTTAAGATTGAGTACTTTTGGTTATTAGAATTCTATTTTATTGGGATTTGGTGCCATGAGAAAGTTTAGAGTTAGGGTGAAGTTATGTGATTCGAGTTTAGCTCATGGTCATCTAAGATGTCCAAATTTACTATTTGGATGTAAATGGGAATATATGATATCACATAATTGATGACATTATTGCCAAGCCCATGGATACAGATCATCTGGTTAGATTTTAGCCACTTCATTATACCATTGAAAATTATTAGATCTTAAAAATATCAAATCTTGGTTAATTTGTAATTGAAAAAATTATAAGCCAAGTCTTCAAACTGTATTTTGTATCTACTAGCTAAATCAATGTCCTCAACTAACCATAAAGGATTAAGGTTGGAATCATTACTTAAGATAATAACTTGGTTAGTTTTATTCTAGAATTAACATCTCCCAACAAGAGGATATTTCCTTGATTTCTCCGACTATAAATTTCATGTTCTCATCCATTGTAAGGACACTTTTGATCTAAATTATTTTTCTTATAAAGGTAGAATTAAGAGTTACAAAATAACATGTTAGTATATAAATGTTTTTAGCATTGATGTCTGAAATATCCATTCACATGTACTAATTGAGAGGGTCTTTTATGTGAATCCTAATACGATGATGTAATGTACCCATTTTTGGATTCCCCTTCCCTACAGTCAAAGGGGACCTTATGAGTTTATGTCAGCCTGACTAGAGGAGTAAAATGAGGATAAAATTGAGCTCGAGAAATTTGGAGGAGTTATATGGGGACCAGGCTAGTCCATTCACCATATTTCATCATCAAGATAATTTCTGCAAATTTATCTCTCGGTTCCATGACATTCTGGCAATTTCCGTAATTTTGGGTTATTATTGAGCATACTTTAATTAAATACATTGAAGGTATTGTTTGGATCATATTCTCTGAGGGAATACCTTCATGTAATAGCTCATTGGAATCGGGACAAAAATTATAAAGGTTGGGGTGATGAGAAAGGGACTCTGACGTCCGAGAATGTCTTTGAAAAAAAGTTAATCACTTTCCAGCATTAAAAAGGTTATAAAAGGGGTGTTTAACTGATTTAAAGTTTATAACAGTCAATTTACTTTATTAAAAGGGTAAAAGAGTCTGAAAAAGGGTCAACGAGGAGATAAAAGGAAAATGAGGGTGTTTTATCTACTTATGCAATTGTTATTTTCCAAAAACGAAATTTAGAGAACTCTTGTGGCTTTGGATCTTAGGACAAAAAACCCTAGATAGTTTAGAGATTGGTTTCGGTGGTGAGACTATCCACCCTAGCTGGTAATTGAGATGATACCATCTATATCTTCTTAATATGCTTCATTTGTGTTAAATTTCATTTTATTGTGGCTGAGATTTATCTTCTAGTGGCTGAGTTATTTTCTTGTGGTCAAGTTCTTCATTGGAGTGACTGAGTATTTCTCATTGTGGGTCGATTTGCTAGTGTGGAGAGGTTTGTTTTATCTTGAGGTTGCATCTTTGGTTATTTGGAATAGCGTATTTCTCCTTTTTGGGTGGTCATCTCAGATCTAGGACTATTCCCCATAGTGTTGGGTCGTATTCTACTCTTGTGGCCAAGTTTGGGTCTACTTATTGTTTTGTAGGGGTGACTCCTTCACTTGTTGGGAGACTTTTTCTTGCATCAGAGACAATATCTATTGGGGGTTCTATCTGCTGGAGGTGTGAACCATATTTGGTAGTTGTTTATAGTCTCATTTATTTCCATACTTGTAGAGATTTTCCTACAGAAAGAAATAACATGTTCTTTCATTTTGTCATTATTTTGTTTACTAATTATTTAAAATTGTGTTGGCTGCTACAAATAATTAATATAGTATTTTGCTTTGAAGTATTCATGTGTTGGTGCTTCACCATAGATCATATCATAACTGGGTATTCATTATTTTAGTTTGATGAACTATCCTATATTTATTGGGTATCAAATGTATTTTAAAGGAGCTACAAACTGTTATTAACACTTTGGCATTAGAAAACATACAAAAAACACCTAACAACAAGTGTTTGAAAAAATATCTACATTACAAAACTGAGATAAAATTCTAACATAATTTAGAGGGGGATTTTACAAAGGAAAAATGTTCTTCTAACAAGCTATGCCTCTAGTGACCTAATGTACAAGAAAAATATAAACAACATGGAGGACAAGAGGCTTCCTAAAATTTCCTCTAAATCCTATCAAATCGACATGTGGATCAAGTTTGGTTGTGATAAAGATGTCAAGTCTTCAATAAATTATTGGGGAATTTAGGAAGAGACCACTTTACAAAATATCAATAATATTAAAAATACTATCACATATAAATTTAAGGAGAAATTTTGATGCAATAAAGAATTAGAGTATAATAGAAAATTAACATATTATACGGAGGTGATTAAACCTAATCTAAAATATCAAAAGTATATCGAGGCGATTAACCCTAATCTAGAAGATCAAAAGTATCTCTTTGTTTTAACTACCGTAAAGAAGAAAAATCAACATTGCTAAAATAAGAATGAACTCTCATGAGATCCATAGTGAAATAGGTCATTGTAAAATTCCTAAAATGACATGGGCCGAAATAATATGTTATCATTGTGACACTAAGAGGGTTGAAGATGAAAATCAGTTTCTCTTAGAATGTCTTATGTAAGCCCACAATAGACCTCAATTTTAGAATATTTGTTACAATACCGAACTTCCTAACTTTTTAACCCATCAAAAGTATAGAGCTTTAGGAATGCTTATCTTCAAGCTTTTTTAGCACATAAATAAAATTCTAAAGAGGACCAGGTAATTCCTTACCTTTATTCTTAAGGAACTCGATAGGCCAAAATTGGTCTAAGTGGACATTAATTACCATCATCGTCGTCGTCGTCATTATCATATTTGATTTCCAAATGATCTTTGTGCCAAAATTCCATCATATGCATAGATTCTCCATTTTCTCTACATATGCAAACCGCCAGTTTATACAAAATGAGATCATTTCTAGATATCTGATAAAAAATGATCACAACAAAAATAACTACAATGTGAAGGAAACAAAAAAATATATGAATCCATTGATGGACATGTCAAAGAATACTTTGTGTTATCACTCCAAGAAACCCTTTGTGGTTGCAGACCAAAGGTGCTTGGTAACTTAAGAAATAAATACTTTTCAGTAGGTGGATCAATGGGATACCAAGAAAGCACAATGAAGAGATTTACTTATCAGAATATCTTAATGAACCAGCGCTTTTAGAAACTGTCAATCAGATGCAATATAACAAGAAAGGTATGAAGAATACTATTCAGATAACCAAATACATGTGGAATGAAGGGTTAGATAACCAAGTACATTGGAATGCAGGGTCATACTAAACAGTAAAGGATTCTTTCATTCAAGTTCATGAGCATAAAGCTGAACTAAACTTAACAAAATACAGAATAGAAAGATGGATGAAAAATCTGATAACAGTAGCAAAAGAAGACTGTGATTGTATTAGGATAAGCAATCAGTACATAGGCCAAATTCTCTCCAAGATTGAACCTCTAGAACTCCAAATGTATTTGGCTTTATAGCCTCTTACAATCAGTTTCAGATCCTAAAAATATGGATCTGTTTTGCTAAAAATAGTAAAGAAAACCAATTTACAAAAAGATAGAGATAACACCCAAAAAGGAGGATAATCTCTATGAGCTGGTCCTTAAA
>ML790336.1:241373-274938 GCA_009831015.1 Picea engelmannii | reverse complement strand
ATGCACTTTCCACAGCGCGCCACTTTGTAGAAGACCCTCCTTAGCTGTTGAAAGCATGTATCTTTGACAGCGCGCCACTCGAGAACTGATTTTAAGAACCTTTTAAGATTTGACACTTTCAACAGCGCGCCAACTGATGAAACTATCTCCTTAGCTGTTGAAAGTGGGCACAAAATGACGGTGCTATTTTGGGAGTTAACACTTTGGATTTTGGTTTCAAATAAGATATGATTAGAGATTTGTTTGTGAGCTTTGTCGTAAAAATAATGAGACTCGTAAATGAGAAATCACATCTTATTATCATAACGGTGAGACTTTATAGCCTAGTATAGGGGAGATGTTGTCACATAACATATATACACATGTGTGAAAACAAAAAACAATAATTAAAAGAAAGTACATGTCGGTTGTGTTGGGGAAGGGGGTGGAACATGTTATAAGAAAAATCTTTTTGTTGGGACAGATCCAACCTATTCGAC
Organism: Picea engelmannii; assembly: GCA_009831015.1. Lineage (NCBI taxonomy): Eukaryota > Viridiplantae > Streptophyta > Pinopsida > Pinales > Pinaceae > Picea > Picea engelmannii. The sequence goes on along the minus strand of ML790336.1, from coordinate 274,459 downwards.
TGTGCAGTCGATTACAACATCTTTGATAACTCAGCACGAGGTTGAGACTACCCACACCTTAGATGGTCCTGTGTCTAAGGTGGTGAAAAGGGAAAAAGGAGAGGCAAGAGACTTACGAAAATTCTATCTTAGGACCACCCACCCTGGGTATTGTAATCCCTCAGATTCCTATATGGCCAAAATGGCCTTGGGGGTGAAAATTATAAAAAAGTTGACAAAAACAAGCTTGCTGATTTTTAGGACAACAAAATAATAAAATAAAACAACAATTTGTTCCCTCCCTTAAGGCCTTGGAAAAAGGTCCAAAATTGATTCACGGGTTAAATCAGGGTTTCGAACAATGGCCTAATGGACAACTTATGCAAAACTATCGAAAAGGGGAGAATAAAAAATAATATAGAAGCTACATCCAGGTCCTTTTAGGTGGCCATAAATAATGAACAAGAAGTTGTTTAGGAATCGTAAGGTGTGGTAATAAGTCCCGAAATTCTTGGTATTGCCCATAATTTTCCAGAAAATGATCCTGGAACTTTTTAAATATTAAAGTTGGATCTGATAATTAAGCAACATCCCTTTAACAAGATGCAACAACTATGAAAAGTGTGATGTAAAAACTGTAAAATAAAGTTCACCAAGGTAGGATGTGGACCGATGAAAGGTGAGACTTTAAGCATGTATTTAATTGTGAATTTTAAGTTGTTTAAACACAAGCAATGGAAACCATGCAGTTTTAAAGGTCCTCTCGATCAGGAAAACACCTATTATCCTGCAATTGTTCCTCTTAGTATAAAAGGAGTGAGATTCAGTAAACCACATGGATAGAACGAAGAGTGCCCCATGTAGTTTGGAGAAAGAGGGATTATCCATTTCTCCTCACTAGTGCTTTTGGGCTCTTAAAACTACTTGGATGGAAGAAGGACACATGTGAAAAGGAAGAGGTGTAGGATCCCCCCGAGGGAGTTTTGTTTCGGTTGTGGGGCCTGATTATATTCTTGATTCAAAGGTCTTTGTTTTTTAGTCGTGTTTATACCCCATGAATACTGTACACCCATCCACACGGGGGGGGTTGAAAGGGTTTAGAGGAAGCATCCCACGATCGGGGTTCGGGGGTGTATCCCCCGAAGGAAAATTTTCCTTGTAAATGTATATTCTAATTTCATGGTAAATCTAGACCATTCATTATAAGGTCGCAGATCTGATGGTAGAAGTTATGTTAGTATTTTTTCCCTATAAGGAAACCCTCTTTTATGAGGGAATTGTATTGTGGTTGTGTATTATGGAGAATATTGTATTCTAAGAGAGGAGACTGTGACAGAAAGAAGAGGAAGCTACAACGGGTGTGTTGTAGGTTGTATCCCTTCATTTTGCTGGATAATAAAAATGAAGGACCTGGAAATTTATCTGGTGGACGTAGCCCACACTAGGTGAATCACATATATTTGTGTCTCTATTGGATTTTGTATCTTTTGCATTTTATTTTGACATTTGTTTTATTTTATTTCTCTGGAATCATGTTTTTCTAACAACTTGTGGGAGTTTGATTATTATTGTTCATACCATGGGATTCATAGAGATAAAATAATACCAAGAACACCACAAGAAAATGGTGTGTCATAAAAGATGAAGAGGACAATCATGGAGCATGCAAGGAGTATGAGATTGCATGCTAGGTTGCCCTTACATTTTTGGGAAGATGCTATAAATATTATTGTTTACTTAATAAACAAAGGAACTTCAAGATATTTGGATGGTGGAATTCCAGAGGAGGAATGGACAGGTAAAAAGGTAAACTATTCTTTTTTGAAGACTTTCAGTTGTGAAGAATTTGTCCATATTGATAAAGAAAATAGAACAAATATTGAGGCAAAATCCAAGAAGTGTACCTTTATTGGATATGGTGTTAATGATTTTGGTTATCACTTATGGGATTATGAAAATCACAAAATCATTATAAGTAGAGATTTCATATTTAATGAGATGTTCGTGTAAAAAGATCAGTTGCAGGGAAAGAAACAAGAAAAAAAAAAACCAGAATACACAGTGCTTGATGAGATCACTGAAAAATAAATTCCAAAGGTACCAAAAAATCAAAATGTACAACAACATGAGCAATAGGTACCTCAAAATATTGCAAGTGTTAGAATATCTACCAGGTTAAGTAGACCCCCTGAACGATACTCTCCTTCATTGTATTATTTATTGTTGATTGACTCTAGTGAACCAGAAAGTTATGAAGAGGCAATGTAGGTAGAAACTAAAAAGAAGTGGGAGCAAGGCATGAAAGAGGAAATAGAATCCTTGGTAAATAACTAGACTTGGGACTTGGTTTAGTTTCTTGTAGGTAAAAGAGTGTTGCAAAATAAATCGGTTTACAATTTGAAGGAGGAAGATGGAAAAAAAAGTGGTACAAGGCTAGACTTGTTGTAAAGGGGTTTGCACAAAAGAAAGGTATATATTTTGATGAAATATTTTCTCCTGCTATTAAAATGACTTCAATTAAGACTATTTTAAGTCTTTTGGTAGTAGAATATTTTCATCTTGAACAATTAGATGTAAAAACAATTTTTTTTCCATGGGGATTTGGATGAAGAGATTTATATGCAGCAACCATAGGGGTATGAGGTCAAAGGGAAGGAAAGTTTGGTATGCAGGTTGAAGAAGAGATTGTATGTCCTAAAGAAAGATCCAAGGAAGTGGTGTTTGAAGTTTGGCAAGTTTATGATAGAACACAGTTATAGTAGATGTCATTCTGATCACTGTGTTTATTTTAAAAGGATAGAAAATTGAAGCTATATTATCTTGCTATTGTATGTAGATGACATGCTTGTTGTTGGGTCTAATATGCGGGATATAAATGTGCTCAAGAAGAAATTAGCTAATTCATTTGCGATGAAGGATTTGGGTGTTGCAAAGAAAATCCTTGGTATGAGAATAACAAGAGACGGGAAAAATAACAAATTGACATTGTCTCAGGGTGAGTACATAGAGAAGGTGTTGGAGAGGTTTAGAATGCAGAATGAAAAACCAGTTAGTACACCTTTGGCCAGCCATTTCAAATTAACCAAAGAAATGTGTCCCAAGACACAGGAGGAGATAAAATGCATGTCCAGTGTCTCTTATTCATCAGTAGTTGGTAGCTTGATGTATGCAATGGTTTGCATAAGACCAGATATTGCACATGCAGTGGGAATTGTGAGTAGGTATATGAACAATCCAGGTAAATAACATTGAGAGGAAATAAAGTGGATTCTAAGGTATTTGAGAGGTATTGCTACTCATGTATTATGTTTTGGAGGTTCAGACAATGTTCTACATGGATATGTTGATTCATATATGGCAGGTGATAAAGATAACATGAGGAGCACCATAGGGTATGTTTTTACTATAAGTGGAACACAAGTAAGTTGGGTTTCAAAACTACAAAAGGTTGTTGCACTTTCAACAACAAAAGCAGAGTATGGTGTTACTACAAAGGCTAGTAAAGAAATGATTTGGTTACAGAGGTTTATGGAGGAATTGGGAAAGAAGCAGGATAATAGCAGGTTATACGTTGACAGTGAGAGTGTCATTCATCTTGCAAAGAACTCAGCCTTCCATTTGAAGAATAATCATATACAGATCAAGTACCATTTCATATGATCCGTCTTGGAAGATGAAAATTTGAAGTTGGAAAAGATAAACACTAGACAGAATCCTCAAGACATGTTAACAAAGGGAGTAACCATGGAGAAATTGATTTCCTGCTCAGTTTTAGTTGGTCTTCAAGCATGAAGGTGAAGATGAGAAATTTATCAGGTCCAAGATGGATCACATTCTAGTAGGTACAACAACGATGGATTTGTTGTGATTAGTCTCCAAGTGGGATATTGTTGGTTGTGGAGCCTAATTATCTTCATGATTCAAAGGTCTTTGCTTTTCAGCAGTGTTTATACCCTGTTAGCGTCAGAAGTCACTCCTGGATTGCTTGCAGGAGCAGAGCCCAACGCCCATCATTTTTATGTCACTATTTGTTTATGATGGATGATCAAATGGAGATAATGGCTCTAGGAAGTATCACTCTAACTCAGGGACTGAGTCTGGTACGTAAAGAACAGAGGAGGTCTGGAATCCTAACTTCAGCCAGTGGGTTGATTTAAAGTTGAACAGGTGGAAGACTTAGGAGAAAGTGAACAAACAACTCTGGGCATCAGGCTTGCAGCGGTTTGTGGGGGAAAAACTCTGAAAGTAGGATCCTCCTGGTTCAGGGCTTCAAGAAACTGAAAGGGGACTTGACTGGATCCTCCAATTCCAAGTCGTTCAGCGTTAAGGAAATCACAGGGACTGATTAAAGGCTCCGTAACTATTACAGTGATCCATTACAACATCATCCTATAATAGTTACAGCTCGACTGGATCCTCCAATTCCGAGCTGCTCTAACACAGTGTAAACAAATATATGATAGAAACTGGCATTCATAAGGCAATAACTCTCCAAAGCTCATACATAACCAGAACAACAATGCTTCATTAAAATTTTACAACCAGGGAGCTCTGCTCAACCATCGATCCCTCACATAATGGAAAAAATGCCTACATATACTTTCAACCAAAATTCGCCTGGCAACAGTATCTCAGGACTTTTAATGGGGGGGGTCGTTTCCTCAATCAAATCTGTCCTCTGGACTCCTGTCATATGCTTCTTCAATTCAGCATGGCTCGCACCAGGGGGTAGCTGAGCCTCTTTTAATGTTTGAATTGGCGTGCTCAGGCTCTCATGGCGAGTTGAAGACTCGGTGTGACCTTTCTACATAGAATCGGTACAAAGGGACCCTCCTGGGTAAACTTCGGTCGGAACCTCCATACTCTGCAATAAATGGGTGACGCGAGGCTTCACCTACCTTCCTTATCCTTTTCTGCTGAGCCGAAACGGCTCCTTGAATTCCCTTGGGAAACGCTACTGCAACAACCCGATCCATAGGTCCTTTCCAATCTCTTCACGGCCTTCAACACCTGACCGTGGTCATCCCTGACTCTGTATCGGGGATCGAGATTTCGCGATTCCTGCTGTTAAGAGTTCTTGACTCCTGAATTCCCGATCACCGATCCTCCGATGAGCGCGTGCATGGGCTAGCCCTCCTTGCTATATTATCATCCATGTGACCACCTCTTATGTGACCCGAGCCGAACCTCTGTCGGGGTTTCGGCGGTTTTGATGCCTCGATGCACAAGTGCCCGGGAGTCGCGATTCTCCGATTGCCGATGGCTCCTTGCGCTCTAGCCCCCTGACTATGCCCCGGTCCAAATGACCGTTACCACATGCCCGCGGTCGTATAACCTTCCATCGTAGTTTCGGGGTTTGCGAGGTCAATGTTCACACGTCCTCTGGATTCACGATTCCCCGATCCCCGATGGCTTATGGACATGACATGTCAACGGCGCCTTCTCCGACTCGAAAGCTTGCCACCTATCCTCCACTATGATTCGTAGCAACGTTGGGAAATCGGGTATCGGGATATCGCGATTCCTACTATCAGGTGCATGGGACTTTCATATCCCCGATCCCCGACTCTGCAGGATCTCTCGCCACGTGCCACGGCTGACGGATGGCTCTGATTCAGTCGGGAAATCGTGCATCGCGATTTACCCATGTAAGAGATCTCTGCCTTTAGAAACTCCGATCCTCCGATGGACTGAAATCCTGACTTTCCTTTTGATGTCTGACACGCGTCCTGCCAAAATCAACGGCTAGGATCCCATCGGTCTTTCGAGACTTGAAAAGTCTCGGCCGTCTCTCCCTTTAAAATCTCGATACCATAATTGTTACTAACATACCCCATGAAGACCATACACCTTGAAAGAATGTACACCCCTCCATGCAGGGGATTGGACCCTTTGCAGAGTCAGGGGAGATCTGGGGGCTAGTAGGGGTTTGGGGGCGAAGCCCCGGAAGGAAAATTTTCCTTGTAAATGTATATTGTAATTTCATAGTAAATATGGACCATTCATTATAAGGTCGTAGACATGACAGTAGAAGTTATGTTAGGGTTTTTCTCCCTATAAGGAAACCCTATTTTATGAGGAAATTGTATTGGGACTGTGTATTATGACAAATATTGTATTATGAGAGAGGAGACTGTGAGAGAAAGAAGAGGAAGTTATTGTGGGTGTGTTGTAGGTTGTATCCCTTCATTTTGTTGGATAATAAAAAGGGAGGACCTGAAAATTTCTCTGGTGGATGTAGCCCACACTGGGTGAACCACGTATATCTGTGTCTCTATTGTATTGTGTATCTTCTATGTTTTATTTCGGCATTTGTTTTATTTTGTTGATCTACGATCTTGTTTTTCTAACATTTTGGCTAAGCTTACCTAAGCAGAGTAGTATTCCAACCCAAGTCGAGCTAATCAAATTATTAACATGTGGTTCATGAGAGAAATAAAGATCTCTCAATTGATACTTAAGAAGACAAATTTCGAGGGGCTCGTGATGAAGACTCCCTAGATTTGACTCTTAGTAGTCTATAAATTTGAAATTGCTTAGAATGAAAGACCAAGCCATCCACATGGCGAGATCATGTCTTGCTTTTGCAAGCGTGTCTCTTGGTCAACAAAATTGAAATCTAACTATCACAAAATTGAAATCTATCTATGATATATAAATATATGTATAATTTTGTATATATATAGCTAGATAATAGTGTTTTGGGTTTTTCTTTTTTTGTGGGGCGGATCCCTGCTTTGGTTTTTATGTTTTGGTTTTAGTGGGACAGACCCCTTCTTTTGTTTTTTTGTGTTTTTTGGTATTTTTTTCTTTGTTGTTTTGAAAGGGCCCCTTTAGGGGCAGCAACTTGAAAGTTTAGCAAAAAAGAGTATAAACAAAACACCTACCATATTCCACCCAAAGGAATGGGTCGAAGCTCTTTGCGGGTCACATAGCCGCCATATGGATGAGAGCTCCAACTGATTCCTTGTTTGGAGAATTGAAATTATCAACTAAAATTAAATGAAAGATGATATACAAAGATAAAAAAAATAAAATCAGATTCATTTTATGAACATAAAATTACACTGAAACTCAAATTTGTTTTACAACAATATGGTGTAATGGCATTGGAAAAAGTGCAAGTTTTTTGTCACTGATTGGAATCAAAATAGATGTGAAAAATGAGTGTAGGGAGTAGATTTTACAGATCTGCCCCATTGGTTTTGTTTGTTGTTTGGTTGGCTCCCCTGCCTCAAATAGGTCTTTAATGGGTTCCTAGCCGCTTAGGTTAAGCAGAAAAGGAAGCCATGTCTGTCCTAACATGAAAGCAGTGAAATTTTAGTGATTTTCAAGTGAGAAAACTAAACTAAATAAAACATAAAATGAAAAATTACAGCTATGTAACAACCAATTAATAGGTTGTCCCAGAATGGTAAATTGACCAGATTGGTCAATTTTCCAGTTTAGGACAACAACACAAATAATAGAAAATTGCAACTAAATGGAAGAGTGAAACGAGACCAAAAAAAAAAATCAATAAACAATAGATATATGAAGCTTAGAGAGTTGTCCTAAGGGACCACTAGACCTCTTAAACACTAACTGAGGCTAAATAAATAATCCCTTTCATGAAAACCTACATACAACACACTCAAACTAGTTAAACAAAGTTGTTAAGAAGTGAAAAGTAGCATGTCAAACCCAAGGAAGTAACAACAAACACCTAGCTAACCAATCCCTCCTTGAGATAGCTAACATAAAAAGTATTTACCCCTACCCCTCAACCCTTAAACAACTAGTAAACACATCCAACAACTTAAAATGAACAAGTACAAAATAAATACTAAGACACTTCGAGAAATTTGTGCAGAGGTCTTTTACGTTATTCAACAAGTTCATTTTGTACAATTCCTTCCTCTTATTTATAAAGTAGAAGTGAAGGCTAGGGTTAGGTCACAAGACACTTGTCACTTTTGCAAAAGTGACAAGTGGACCAACCATACAGGTCTTTATCCTTATCCAAAAGAAGAAATCAAATGAGATTTTATTTGATACTTTTATTTACAATATTTTAATCAAAAAGTTAAATTACTAAAAACAAAACCTTTTTACAAAATGTCATTTCGGAAAATGATAAAATTGAGTTGCCACCTCATCATTTGCCTTGGGGTTTGTGTCATCCCAATGGAACTATGATGGATTCCTTGTTTTCATTTATAATTAAGGTGGCATTCATGGTGTCTAAGGACATCCATGGCTGCCAGATTCATGAGGATGAATGTCCATGTGTTGGAGAAAATTTGGGGTTGCTTTGGAGGGAAAGGGGCCTTGGGTTTGGTCACTAAAAGTTAGGAAATGCCCGTTGTTCAAGAATTTTTTCATACTGGAATTTTACCCCCCTTTGTGGCCTATAAGTATCCCTATGAGTTAATGAAGCATGGCTTCAATCTCGGGTTGATTGGGTTAGGGACCCCTTGGACCTGAACCTAGAAGGTTGTTCCCTCATACCAAACTGACACAATTCTGATTTCTTATGATTCCAATGTGCATCTTTGTTCACCACATTTCCTCTTCCTTTCGTTTGGCATAAATCAGGCTCCAAATGAGCGAGATATGGCCCGAGGAAGGTTCAGGGGAAAAGGTTGGTTGGATGGTTGATAAAGGAAAAATTTGCAATTAAATCACAAATATAGGTTGAACATGAGATTTGACATGATGCTAAAGGCCTACATTCCTGTAGCTGAAATGGGTTTCCCTCTTTTAGCTTGATTTTTCCTTGGAGGTCTCCAATTAGGCCTCCCTTTTGGCACATGTTTCCAAGACAATTAGGAGTCTTGGATGCTCTAGAAGGTCTTACTAAACATATGGGATAATTCTCTGAAGGTGACTATCATGGTTGCACTCTACTTTTTTCCTTAGTCGTTTTGAATATTTGTGGGTGAAATTCCACCTCCGGATGAGGGAGATACATAATTAGTTTTTCGAGTGACCTTAGGTGACCTTAGGGGGGAAAAAAAATTTAAATTTTACTATATAGTTTAACAAACCATAAATTTTAATTTAATTTAATTATTTAATATACAATTTAAATCAAATTTTAGTTATATATATATATATATATATATATATATATATATATATATAATAAAACTAAAATGAAAATGAAAATATAAATAAAATAACAATTTAATTTAATTTAAAATTAAAATTAAAAAAACTATATAATAAAATAAAAAATTACAAAAACTCTGTCATACAAACCCAGATATCGGTCGTATGCCGACCCATGTGACCATGATAAACATGACCCAACACTTTGGCATTAGCTCTTGGTCAACCATGTGACCACCAATTCGGAGCCTAGTCTCAAATAAAAGTATTTTGAACAACTCTTGAAACCCCCGATCATCCATATGAATGAAACTTGGAAAAAAAAGCATTGTGATAAGCCTTGCGAGAACTTGGGTGGCTTGGTGGAGCGACGGTGGCTTGGTGGCCACCTCGCTCCTTTCCACGCCTTTTATTGCAGGTTGAGGCTACGACCCTTTGCTGGAGGTGGTCGAGGGGTTTTGGAGTAGTTTGGAGCACCAATGAAGAGTATGCGGCTATGGGAGAGCACGTGCACAGTCAAGGGGATGGCGTGTTAGTGAATCTCGGGTTGTGGGCTATGAAAATTCCCTCGATGGTGGAGGAGGAATGGTGACTATGTTTAAGGGAGCAAAATCAATTTTTTAAAATATTTAAGGGAGCCTTGGAGGTTGGGATCGGGTGTCGGGTGCCGAAGAGGGGTTTGAATCCCCTCTCCCTTACAATTTCAATCAGGAATTTCACATAGTAACAAGTACAAAAACCTCATCTAGAAACACACATATTTCACCAGCAATCACCCATAGATATGAACCAACAAATTGAAAATCAAACCCACTTCAACTAATACTTAGATACGAAAAATCCACCCTTGAAAAAAACACTAGCTCATTTCCTCACAGCAAATCTATGTAATCAATAATGTAAAAATTGAACCAACCCTCAAGGGCATTCGAACCAACAAACAAGTTATAATTCTACCAACAAATTAAATGGTGAAAATCATTGATATGATCCAACTTGAATTCTAAACCATCGAAATTTAATTTGAACCAGGAAAATAACCTATCATAACTAGATACAAAGAAATTCCAGAGAAACAGAATCACTGGGTATGGAATACATGTTCTTTGTTGTTGTTGGTTGACTACCAAGTCCTATTTCCATGGAAACTCTGAACTTGCTGCCTGGAATCTCTTTGTTGCAGGTCACCTAAGTTGCAGAGCGACCTCCCTCTCCATTAGACAAAGTGCCAAAGAGGGGAGAGGGAGAGTTTTGTTTTTTCCATAAAATTTATTTTTTTCATTTTCCCAATTTGCATGGGAAGGATGCGTGGAATGACCACCCTTATTTTCCAATTTTTTAATTTTTTCCATTTTTAAATATTCTCCTCAAAACAATGTGTCAAGTCAAACTTTGACTTGGACTTTGACTTTTACCGTTGACCCCCTTGATTGAAGCTAAAATTGTTACATGATGATATGAAGTCAGAATTGGATGCAGGGCATGTCACTGAAAAGGTATCAATGAGCCCGTCAATAATGTGCCATCACTAAATCGATCCAATGCCACCTAGGCAATGAATTTTGGCCAAAAACATATGTAGTCTAAAACCTTGATTTCTCTGTACGGCCTATAAGAATACCCAGTCTTGCGAAAGGTTCCAGATTGCCATACGATATCGGATTGGGGAAAATGAAGTATCGTCGGTAAGGTGTTGACGATTTCTTTGGCAAGGTAGCCATGTATTTATGAGATGAGTTCTTTAACGACTATTTTAACTGCATTGAAACACTGTTATGCTAGTTGATCAGATCGTCCTGCCTAAACCAGTTCATAGACTTGTGATAGCTCTAAGTGGGTGATTCGATTTATGATTGAGGAAAATCAGGCATTGTTGGAAAGGTATATGAGTATACTACAGCATGGGACCATTGATTTTATGAATTGGAGGTTTTCAATAACATAATTTTAACCCTCAACTACTGATACTAATCTGGCCCGTGAAACTAGTCATGAATTTGCGAAGGTTTGTTCTCCTCAACTGGGGTCGAAACCAGGAACATGATATACCGTTGGAAATGTATCGCATTGCCTTACATAACTTTTAGGCATGATTTCTCTTTAAATTTAGATACCTAAATAGAAACTAACTAGGAATTCAGAACTATGGATTATGGCCCTTTAGGGGATCTAAAAGTTTGGCCCCTCGTAGACCAGTCATATGGACTCGGAATCAAGATCATGATAGTCCATTGGAAATCTTATCATGATCCCTACAGGATGAAAACACTATAATTTCCACATAATTAATAGATTTCATTTTATTTCATGTGGAATACCATGTCCTCACATGACACGCCTAATGACAAGCGAATGGGGCCAATGATGAATTTTTTGCAAACTAAGTCCTCAGCTTATGAAATATGAACTAAGAAACCTTGACATGAGGAATTCTGATGTGGGAGGGTTTATAAATTAAAAATAATCCCGGGAGGGCATCCCCCTATGGGAAAAGAGCATGGTCCCGGCGCAATCCATACAAAGCTAGGATGTGTCTGCTTCAATATCGTCAAGGTGTTGAAGGACATAAATGTATTGATGATCATTATATAGTTGTCCAATGGGTGATAGTGGGCTAGGGAAAATCATGAATATGAAATCTGTTTGGCCCTACTATGCCTCAAATTGATATTGGAGGTATTGACCCAACTGAAACTGGCAAACTGTAACCAACTTGACATGATACCAAGTGACTTGAAATCGTTTCCATATACTTTTCTAGTGTCTAATAAGTCACTATGTGATTCATAAAAACCTCTGTAAGAATCCCATTGATACTCTTTCAAGGGTAAGGGCTATGTTGACTATGACCCCCACCACTATCTTTGAATGGGACCGGAGCACAAGAGGTTGCTAAGAGAAACCCTCAAGCAAGTTTGAGGAGGACTAAGAGTGATAAACATCATGTTGATCCCAAAGCATATTTTTGGATCAACATTCTTGGCACCAAAGGGGAAATTCTTTCTGAGGCATGTAGAACAATGGGATCACCCGTGTGACAGGCGATAATACTCGCTAAAGATTTATACTTTTGAAGTAACCAAGGTGGGTGAGGGGGGTGAATTCAACTGTAGTATGAGGACCATTTTTCACATTAGGGATAAACCGAAGAATGAAAGTGGCACAATAAAGATATACAACATAATTTTTACTCAGATTCACAAAGGATAGAAGAAAAGGAAAATGTCTCGGGTTTTGTTGAGCAATGTGGCCCAAGTGACGCGGGTCCATCACACAGATTATGAATTTACTATGAGAATCGAGGCTTAAGGTGAAACTTGGCTCAACACAAAGTCTCACGCATTCCTTCGATTCTTGACACACAAACAAGCAAGCGAGGATGTTTTGAAATCAGTGACCCATTGGAGAAATAAATATAAAACAAACAAATCAGTCAAGGGAGTAAAGAAACATGAAAAACTTTTGCAGAAGGTATTGAAATATCTCAAACATTTCAAGTGATTGTACTTTGAAGGAAAAAGAATGTTTCTTGGAAAAATTTCACATCGTAAGTTTCTAGGTAAAGAGTAGTTGCAATCATATAACTACGTAATCCATCATGCCATCATGTTTCAACTTCACTAGGCAATGCTAGGCTAACCCCCTTAGAATTTCCCCACCAACTTTAACTTAATAACGACTAGGATTACTACTATTTAAGGTGATACTAAGCAGGTAGAAGGTAGAAGGACTCCTAGGATGACACTTTTTCAAACAACCATATTCAAGACAAAAAAACTACCTTTCTTATTAAAACCAAACAAACCGGAAATCAAGGAAAAGCAAGCAACCTATGGCATTGAAATGAAACAAACAAAACAAAGGGAGAAACCAAAAGGGGTATACACTTCAAAACTTTAAATAAAACAAGTTAATCAAATCAAAATTGAAGTAAAGGGAAATGCATAGTAGTAGAAAATATGTAACAAAAATTACACACAAACATAAAATATGCAACAAAAAATACATACAAAAAGTATACAAGAAGAAAATCAACATGTGAAATTCATACAATCAAAAAATCTGTCACAGAAAATACATATAAACAAAAAATCTGCAACATAAAATACCTACAAGCATAAACCAAAATGTGATGACATATGTACAAAAATATGAGGTTTCTTAGGAATAAAAGAACTTTAGGTGGCGACCATTCACAAGGAATTAGAGTGGTTTACCATCCAAGGTTTTTAAACTGAAAAACATTGATCCCTAAAACCTTGTAGATTGTGTAAGGACCCAACCACAAAGAATTAAACTTGTGATGTTTGGATGGGGCCTCATGTTCTTTGTCCTAGAGTAGGACATCATCACCTACCTTGTAATTTAGCATTGTATCTCTTTTATCGAAGGAACGTTTGACAATGTATTGTTTCTTTTGGAGGTGTTGGAATGCATATTTTCTAACCTCCTATAGTTCAATTAGTGTGTCTAAACGATGTTGTAAGGGATATAAATCACCTTCTACCTCAACAATAGCCAATCTCAAGGTTAGAATTTGCAAGTGAATAGGAAAAACAACAGGGGTTCCATACACAAGAGTGTAAGGACTTTGAACCGTAGTTTTCTTGGTGGTTATACGATCATCCCACAAAGAAAAATTTATCTTAGTATGCCAATCACGTTTTTTATCTTTGATTTTTCTTTTAAGGATCTGAGTCATATATTTATTTGTTGATTAGGCCAATCCATTACCTTGGGGATAATAAGTGGAGGATCGAAAAAGTTGGATACCATATGTGACACCAAGGTGAAGCGTGACATTAGACATGAAGCATGATCCATTATCAATTATTATCTCAGCAGGGGTGTCGAAGAGAAAAAAATGTTACGCTCAATGAATTCTACCACCTACTGTGTCGTAGAATTCCTAAGGGAAACTGCTTCAACCCACTTTGTAAAGTAGTCCATAGCAGTTAAGATGAATATATGACATGCACTTGAAGGTGGAGATATTGTCCCAATAGAGTCCATACCCCATCTTGTGAAAGGGACTTGTACTTTGATAGGATTAAGAGGTAAAGCAACTAACTTTTTCTTCCTAATGAAACGTTGGCAAGCTTCACATTTTCGAGCTAGTAAATGTGCATCTTGGTGGAGTGAAGGCCAAAAGTAACTTGCATGAAACACTTTTGTTGCAGTAATTTTGGCTAAAAAGTGACCTCCACAAACCCTGAAATGAAATTGTTCAAGTGCTAGTGTTATCGGACAAATCGGTAAGTGCAGACACAAACTGATCTCCCTAACTTCAACAAGAAATTAGAACAAAACAAGACATAATATAAAACTTTCCCTAAGATTTAACTATCAAGCATACTAACTAACAAGAGATAAATGGCATACCTTTTAAATGTCGTTTGTCCTCACTAGTGTCATCCTCACTCAGTTCCAAGGCTTATGGGATGCTGAACCTTTTAAAAAGACACAATCCAACAAAGTGAAAGAAACAATGTATACTTAACAAAACCTATGTATGTGATCAAGGAGTCATACAATAAAATAAGAACATTTTTATGGGAAATAAATATATCACTGTATTAAAGATGTGAAAAAGAGAATACAACCAATGCCTTGATGTTATAAGGTCCATTCCAACGGTTCCTTGCCTCCCACACACTTCTTCTCCATGGATTCTGAAACTATAGATTTTAAAGTCACTCGCAATATATCTCGACAAAACAAATCTCATAGCCAACATACAAACTCCAAAAACTCCAAGCTACAAAACTAAAGAACTAGCCATTCCAAAAACTCGAACCATTCCAAAGCTAACTAGCCAACTAGCTTTCCCCGTCAGAACTCTTATCCTTTAAAAGATGAAAAGGATAGGGTGAGGAGGTTAGGATGATCCCACTAGAATAGGTATGTGACTCATATCCAAACCGATCGAAGTCCACCTCACCCTCGAAGCTTCTATTCTAGAAACGTCGAGAAGATGCTCTTTTTCTTCGTAAACAAGATCATCACACCCTTAAAACTGATAAAACCGCGACGACGTCACAGGCCATTGTGGTGCAACCTTCGACGATCCTAAATATTTTCACCCTTAACAATGAGAAAGGTGTGATGATCCCTTTTTATAAGGTTTTTCCAAAGAAAAAGATAATTTTCATCTTTATGGGAAAATGTGTCTTCATTTTTCTTCAGGGATTCAGGCCATTGGTCCTTCTAAATAAAAATGATTGGTTTACATCATTAATGGTCACAGGGGTGACGAAAATAATGTGTAATAGTAAGCCCCCCAAAGTATGAAGTTAGAACAAATTGATAGCTTAAATACTTTGTCGAGTGTGTGTAGGGAACAAGGAACATGTCGGTTGGAAACCTGCCAACAAACAAGGAAATATAGTACAATAATATATCATCAATGAGGTAGGAATTCCCATACTCATAATACAAATGAATCAAATCATAAATGCATGCATGCAAAGATCCATGTCAAGTAAGACATGTCATGGCCACCAAACATACACTGTGGATCCATGCCATTATGACTCAAATCTGAACATAGCCACCAAAAATACATTGTGGATCTATGTGTTAAAGAATCAAATTTGAACACAGCCACAAGACATACACTATGTATATATCCAACAATACAATCTGAATATACCCCAATGCAACCTGAATCTGTTAGAAAATATCCAGGGTTTTCATTTCCATCACTCTATAGTACAAATCTAACCCTGCGAATACATGTGTTGAAGTCCAACATGGTAGAAACCACTTGATTACCAGTCATTAGTGAATATCGTTAACAAGTGTGAGGGAAATCACCTTTAATGTCAATGAATCCCATGGTACACTAGTAAAATCCAACAAGTGTGAATTTATGACCCCAAGTCGAACACTTGGAAGAATCTCTCGATCAGGGGTCAATAATGGAAACCCACTGTCGAAATTGAGGAAACCTTCCATTGAGGCATGCAAGTACTAAGGTACCAATTAGTTTCTACGTCTAATTCCTGGATAATGAGTTGAAGTCAATAGGAAAAGACTCGTCACAGGAGGGCCTTAATGTATCCCCCATCAATGACACGAAACAGGTAAAAATATTTGAAGTAGATAATAGTAACAAGTGATTCAGGACTGACTCAGGGATGGCCGACGCAATAGAAGGATTAAGGACTGCATAAATGGTCGACGCAATAGAGGGTTGTCTGGGTCGAACTTTTCTTTGAACATATTGATGACAGGACAACTGTCTTGGAAACACTGACTCAACAACAAGGATCAAAAAACCAATTTGTAATCTTATAAAGGAGTATGATCAAGAGACAAGTGGATTTTATAACCTAGACACAAAGAAAGTGAAAGGGTTTCATGTTCAAAAGCAACTCTTCCATAAAATGCAGGTTAGATACATTTCTTTCCCAATTTCCCCCCACCATTTATGGAAAGTACCTCTTTATTTTTACACAAGATTGAGGAGGATAACATATGCTTGAATTGTAAGCTCATCCTTTGGATGAGTCCTTCAGAGTATGTTTAAAAAACCCTAGGAAGGAATGGTTCGGTCCCATATGGGCCTTTCGATGTTTGTTTTATGAGTCCAAAGAAAGTAAACTCAGTGGTTTTTCATATTTAGAGATTCTGAAAAACACTTAAAGGAAACTCCAAAATGTCCTTTTTCGTAAAGTAGTCTGATGAGACTGAAAAAGAGATAAACTACCGCTCAAAAGATATTTTCTTCAAATAATTTAACGAGCGTGAAAAGAACAAGATCGCTCAACAATATTTTCATGTTTAGAGAGTCTGAAAAGAGCTTAAAGGGAACTCCAGGGGGTTCCTTTTTCATATAACCTTTACGAGTTCAAAAAAGTGATAAAATTCTACTCGGTTACATTCTCATTGATTTACGAGCACGAGAAAGAACAAATACTAAGCTTAGGATTGTTTTCATTTTTTACGTAAGCTTAAAACAAAACAAAACTATGCTTGGATAGATTGTATTTTTACACAAGCTTAAAACTAAACTAAACTGTGCTTGGACCTGGTTTCATTTTTACCAAAGTGTGAACTAGAGGAAACTATCCTTGAGGTAGGTGGTTTCATTTTTACACAAGTTTAAAACAAAACAAAACTATGTTTGGGATATATTTTATTTTTACACAAGATTAAAAACTAAACAAAACTATGCTTGGACCTGGTTTCATTTTTACATAATCTTGAACCAGAGGAAACTATGGTTGAGGTAGGTGGTTCCAATTTTACACAAGCTTGAACGAGAGAAAACTATGCTTGCAACTTCCCAACGCATTATCTAGGGATGGTTGGTACTTTGTCCCCAACTTAAGAAGCTAGCGACTTAACTTCAACATGAAGTCCATAGGCTGTAAGAAAATCCCCCCCAAGCTATGTTTCGTCCAACTACAAAGGCGAATGAAATGAAGCTTCAAATACTAGACGAAGGACTTGAATCAAATAGAGAGGGGGGGAAATCTATTTCATTTTTTAACGAGCTTGAAACAGGAAATACGACCTATGCTCGAGACGAACTATTTTATTTTTTAATGAGCTTGACACAAGAGAAGAACTATGCTCGTAGCCTTTGTTTCATTTTTTAACGAGGTTTCCACAGGGACGCAAAAACTCTCCTCGTTACCTATGTTTCATTTTTTAACGAGGTTTCCATAGAGACGCAAAACTATCCTCATAGATGGTTTCATGTTTTAACGAGATTGAAATCACAAAACCATGCTCAAACGCCTCTTGTTGATCATGGATTCCAAGAGGACGATTCTCCAGAAGGACACCATGTCAAGGGAAAAACTCGGTCGTAGCTTCCAAGATATCTTCACTAGATGAAAGAAACACACTCTAGAAGGAACACATGTCGAGGGTTGCGACAGGGGTAAGGAGATCAGGCTCTAAAATTCTTATCGAGGAAACCGTCATGTAAACTACCATATCTAATTCATAAAATACTGATCTTATAGCGAGAGGCTCATATTCATCGGTAGCTGAAGGCATGGTATACAATGCCACATAATTGACCTGTGGCAGGGGCGATACTATATGCATGTAAGAATCGTTTAGGGAGGTCATTGAGTTGGTAATCAAGTCAGGACCAGCGAATGAAAGTTGATCAATAGTCACAATTCTTGCATCGTAAGGGAAAGATATCACATGAAAAAGAGTGAACATAATATATTTCATGGCATAAACATAATCTCTCCCAAGGATTAAGTCGAAATCCAAAGGGTCTTGGACTACCATAACATCAATAAAGACAATTTTTCCTCCCAAAGTTACGGGAAATTAAGGAAGGACTCCTAAAGGGTGATTGGTTCTTGTTGGACATACTTTCATTGATGTCAACAGTCGATGATGCACATGAATCTCAGAAGGAAAAGCGCATTGCAGAAACATGATTGGGATCGAAATCCCCATAGGACAAACCAATACCGTTGGATACACAAGCACCAGATCAAGGGCAGGGATTGATTGCAAAGCGCAAAGGGAGAATTAAACTACGCATTATTTTCAATCCCACAATTAGTCTAGATCGTGAGATCTCATCGACTCAAATATCAACAACTATGGTTGATCCACCAACAATCGCACAACTTCAAATTCTGGAGTTTGGGTGATGAACTAAACCACGTGCAAGTTACGGTTCCACAATCCACATCGACCATTGGATCAAATTGAATGGAAGGACATAGTAAGTCATGAACTATAGATCATGGAAGTGACATACGCATGGTCAACCCATCCTTGACCACTTTGGGTAAAATCAACCGAAGGAAATGTGCATGAAGTAATTTAAGCCAAAGTCGAAGTTTCGAAGTAAACGTGAGCCATCCGATCGTAGGTAACCTTTTTGGAAAAAGAACAGTCATTGGATTTAAACCAAAGAAAAGAAGCATCGTGGACAGATCGAGTCGTCGATCTAAAATCACTATCAACGAACAACATTCATTTCGGGTTAAGAGTTGTGAGGAGGTTACACTTCGGGTAAAATGAGAAGTAAGAAAGACGAAGGTCAGAGCCTGAAGTCCCGAAGTAAATGAGGATCGTCCAATCCGAGGAACACTTTGGATAATAAACCGATCATTGGATCGAGTAAAGTGGAAGGACAGTGTAAGACACAAATATTCCGAAGAATACATCAGTCATCCGATCGAATAAATATTTCGGGAGTCATATTGACCATCTGATCTATATAAAGTGGAAGGATAGGATAAGCAAAGACGAAGGATATAAACTCACGAACTCTCGTCAACCATCGGATCTAGAAAACCCCTTGACTGTTGATCTATTAAGAGTGTGCCAAGGTAGCAGTGGTCAACTTCGGCGCTAACCACTTCAGGAGAAAAGGGTTGAGAACAAGTAAGATCACTCGAAGGTCGAAGTCCTAGAGTAAATGAGGGTCGTCTGATCTGAAGAACACTTCGGGAGATATCAAGACCATCAGATCAAGTTTAGTGGAAGGATAGAGTAAGCCACAAATGTCCTGAAATAGACATAAGCCATCTGATCTGAAGAAATACTTTGGGAGATATCATGATTGTCGTATCGAGGAAAGTAGAAGGATAGGATAAGAAAGGCCAAAGGCCTGAGATCCCAAATAGCCAAATTCTCGACAATCGTTGGATCATGTTAAGCCTTTTTGGGTTAAAGAATGACCATTGGATGAAGTCAAGTTACTCGAGGTTTACACTTCAGGGAATATCACTTCGGGAGAATTGGGAAGTGGAGAAATCGAATTACCCGAAGTCGTGAAGGCCAAAGTCCCGAAGTGGACATGAGTCATTTGATCAGAGGAACACTTCGGGAAGTATCTTGACCATTAGATCAAGGAGAAGAACATGTTCCACATGAAGATATCTACGGCAGCAAGGACATGTGGTGTAATAAGATGATGACAAGTGTCAAGGTCTCATAGGTACTTTAGGAATACATAAGCCATGAATTTAAGTGACATGTGGAAATCACTCAGTCAGTGCCACGTCAGCAAGTTACATCACTCTAGGAGATTTCACTTCAGGAGTTTCACCACCAACAAATGCCCGAAGTTCTGAAATGAACGAGAACCCTCCATTCAATTGTTGATCAATTCCTGATTGACGATTTACTTGAAAGGCCTTTGATAATCCTGGATCGTACATCTAAACGTAGGATTGAATATTGATCGTTCGATCTGTTTCGGCGAAATCTGATTCGGGAGATTTGAAAGGTTGCAAAGGCCTGAAGTCCCGAGGGACGAAGTACCGAAGAACACAGTCCCAACACTGGACATATGGTAGCTAAAAGGAAAAGGGAGAAAGAAGAAGACAATGCTTAAATTAATAAGACCGTGGTTCTGTGCATTTGGTCACATATAAATGGGTTGAAGGAAGCACCTCTGTAGAAATCTATTTCTGAAAATATTTGCAGAAATATGGAATCAAGTTAAAAAAGGGGAAATCGATCCATACCTGTGATCGATTTACGAAAATGACTCTCACTAAATTAAAAATAATTAACAATAAATGTTTGAATAATAAAATTGATTATTGTTAATGTTAAAATGAAGAGGTGTGATGCTCCAAACAAATGGACACAATGTTTTATAGCTCACACCAGTTGGAAGAGTATATAAAAGAGAAAGAGTAGTGAGAATAAAGTGTCTCTACAGTCTAGATCAAAAGATCAAAAACAAAAGAAAATTCCAAGAATGAAAGTTGAATATACTTATGCAGTGAGGGTGGAAGGGAGGAGCATGGAAGGATTCATATCTTTACTAAGAAAATTGTAAAATACAAGGGAGTTGGTGCTTCCTAGGGTTGGTGCCCTAAATACAAGGGAGTTTATGCTTCCTAGGGTTGGTACCCTAAAGACGAGGGATTTGGTGATTCCTAGGGTTGGTGCCCTGAAGAAGGGGATTTGTTTTTCCTAGAGTTGGTGCTCTAAAGAGGATTGGTGTCCTTCACTATTCTTTATAAAACCTTGTAATTGATGTTAAATATATTTATATAATTGATTTTACATACAATTCATTTTTTATTCATTGTGATAATCAATAAAATATAAAAAGTAGTTGTTAGTTGGAAAAAGAGGGAATATTGATTCACCCCCCCCCCTCTCAGTATTCCAACATTTGGTATCAGAGTGGGTGCCTTCAACACAGTCTAACAACTGAAAGGTAGATCCTAAAGATTGATCAACAAGAGGGAATGTCTAACAATAAAGCACCATTTTTCAATGGAGGAGGCTATGCTCTATGGAAGGTAAGAATCAAAAAATTTGTGCTGGCTCTTGGTTTTGATATCTGGAAATCTATTGAAGATAGTTACACTGCACCAACTGCTCCACCCAAAGATGTTGTAGGCAAGAAAATATGTAATGAAAACTCAAGAGAAGTTAATGGAATTCTAGGAGAGTTGACTAATTCTATATGTGTAAAGATTATGCATTGTAAATCAACCAAAGAAATATGGGACAAGTTGGAGGTTGTATATGAAGGATATGACAAAGTCAAGGAAGTCAAACTACAGACCTATAGAACTCAGTTTGAAAACTAAAGAAAAAGAAAATATTGTTGAATACTTTCATAAGTTAGATGAAGTGGTTAAATAAATCAGAGTGGCAGGAGAAGAAAATACAGATAAACCTATTGTGCAAAAAATACTAAGATCATTACCTATGAGATATGATGCCAATATTTCTAAAATTGAAGATAGAATTGATCTAAGCACACTCACAATTGATCAGCTTCATGGAATTTTTACAGCATTTGAAATGAGAACAGGGAATGATAAATCAACAAAAGATGAAAAATCTTTTAAAGCATCTAAGACAAAGATGAGGTAGGAGAAAAATACCAATGATAATTTATCAGATATATCATATGTAGAAGAGGCCAACTTTATAAAGAAACTCCAGAAAGGATTTGGAAAATATAAAGGTTACCTTTCAAATGTTTCAATTGTGGAAGAATTAGACATTTTTCCTACAAATGTCCCTATCCCATACAGGAGGAAAATGATGAAGAAATTCACAACCAAGAAAACCAATACAAGAAGAAATTTTATAAGAAAAAGAAAAACTTCTACTCTAAAGAAGACATCAACTCTTCATACATAAGTGAAGATGAAGATTCAAATATTGTATTTATGGGAATGAAAACGAAAGATGATAAACATTCAGAAGATGAAGAAGAAGGTAACTTCGAAGAAGAAATCCTTAGTGTAATTAAAGAACTAGGAAAAACTAAAAAACTAAATAGGGTACTAAGAATAGAGCTTCTAGAGATTAAATAAGCTACTAAATCAAGAGAGAGGGAAGTTTCCAAAACCCTCAAGGAATCAGAACAAACCATCAGTGATTTGAAGTCTCTCTCCTGTAATCTAATAAAACTGAAGAAATCATTATAAAACACTTACTGATGAAAAACAAGCATGTGAGAAACTAGAAGCTGAGATCAAGCTTCTAAAAAGTGAACTTAAGAAATAAAAGAAGAGATCAAACTTTGGAAACAGTTCAAATATATTGGATGAAATTCCCATTAGCCAAAGGTCACCAAACAACAAGAATGGTTTGGGATACACCCAAGACTTAACTTCTACATCACAAGGATCTGTCAAAAGACCAATTAGTTATGCGGATGCTCTAAAGGTATCCTTAAGAAGAGAGGATAATAAGGCAAATATGATACCATTGAACATTTTTCCACATAAACATAAATCAACATTCCCTACTAAATTAATAAATGATGGGAAGAATACAATCACCAGAAGGAATCCCCCTAATAAATATCTATTTATTGGATATTATTACTCTTGCAATAATTTTGGACATAAGGAAGTACACTGCAAAGATTATGGACAATACAATAAGATAAATGTCCAAAGATATAAGAATAATAGGTACAATACAAAGAAGAGAAACTACAACTCATTTACTCCTTTGCAAAAATTCAATATTGAATGTAAAAAATGCAACAAATATGGTCATAAAACCAGAGAATGTATATTACCAATGCAATCCCTAAAAATAGGAAACCCTAACAAATAGAATAAGAAGACATGGAAAAGAAAATCTGAAGTACCAAACAAGAAAGATGATGAAAATATTGCTCCTGGAACTGATGAAGTTAATAATAGGAGATTGGTGGGTAAAACTTCTAATAAGGAATATAATAATCAAAGCTATGCATATAAAGTAGATCAAACTCAAGATATGAAAACTCTTTAAGAAAAAATTGACACAAGTCCAAAACTTGATAATTCCATACAATAAGATTATCCATTTCCCAACAAATGGAAATTAATAGAGGAATATTCTCAAGACAAGGATAAAGAAGCTTTTGGTGCACATAATAGTGACGTTGATGATGAATCTTCAACAGTAGAACAACCAGAATAATTGAGTGACGATTATCTCATAAATTTTTCAATCCTATTTTAATGGTACATTGAAACTCCTTCTCAAAGAAAAATTAAAAACAAAGAAGGGAAGGAGAAATCAGGGAAGAGCTAAAATTAATTCCTTTTGATGCTCCTATGAGCATTAAAGCACATAAAAATGAATAGGATCATCGAAAGCATCATGGTTTAATGATATAACTCTATGCAGGATCTGACATAGTTTATTGTAGGTCTTTATTCTGCCCAGGAACAATGTAGGTTATGTATTGGTCTCAGAATGGTTACATGTGGACAAAACCCTAAATGGAAGTTACTATGTGAGAAATAAATGGAATAAATGGAAAATTCTACAACAGTGAGGTGATGATGAAAATAGATTGAGTACAAATCTGAAAATGAAAAGACTAGAAACCGAAATTTCAGAGATAGTGGTTGTGGCAGAGAAAATATGAAAGATATATTGGTTGGTCAATATGTGCCTGAGTTGGTTGGACAACTAGATCAATTCTAGTTGAATAGAATACATTCTATCATCGAGATGAGTCACGTGGAAAGAAAAATATAAAGTCTCTTGGATGAGTTTAAGAAGCAGTGTACAATAAAGAAGCATCTTGGATAAATATGGATACATCTCGTTAGAGATTGATCAGAAGCAATGGACAGGTCGAAAGGTCATTTGAAAAGTATAAGCTTCACTTGCTCAATGTTCCAGTAGGACAACAATATTTGCAGTATAAATAATAGGATGTATATAGTGGTATACATGGCATCCTGTAGAAATGACAGGGGGAGAAATCTTTTCAAGAAGAATTTCCCCTTCAGAAACAAAGGGGAAGAGAAGTTAGAAGCAAAGAGAGAAGATTGATAAGGGGATTCATTCAGTTATGATAGAAAAAGTATGATTGCAGGAGGAGTTACCCGAGTTCAGATTTTGGTCAGCAGTATACAAACATATAGAGCATTACCATAGGGGGAGCATCCCTTTTCCATTGATGTCAAAGGGGGAGAGTAACTTCATAGAGAAAATCATCATCACAGGGGGATTTGGTATGAAGTTAGAGTGTTTCCCTGAATGACAAAGGGGGAGATTGTTGTACATACTATCATTGATGTATTATCATTGATGTCAATAGTCGATGATGCAGATGAAGCTCAGAAGGGAAAGCGCATTGCAGAAACGTGATCGGGATTGAAATCCCCATAGGACAAACCAAAACCATTGGATACGTAAGCGCAAGATCAAGGGAAGGGATTGATTGTGGAGAGCGAAGGGAGAATTAAACTACATGTTATTTCCAATCCCACAATTATTCTAGATCATCAGATCTCATCAACTCAAAGATCGACGATTGTGGTTGATCCACCAACAATCGCACAACTTCAAATTGAAGAGTTTGGGCGACGACTAAACCACACACAAGTTCAGGTTCCGCAATCCACATCGACCGTTGGATCAAATTGAGTGGAAGGACAGAGTAATTCATGAACCATATATCATGGAAGTGACATACACATGGTCAGCCCAACTTTGACCACTTTGGGTAAAATCGACCGAAGGAAATGTGCATGAAGGAATTTTATCTGAAGTCGAAGTTCTGAAGTAAACGTGAGCCATCCGATCGTAGGTAACTTTTTTGGAAAAAGAAGAGTCATTGGATTTAAACCAAATGAAAGAAGCATCACGGACAGATCGAGTCGTCCATATAAAATCACGATCAACGAAAAAAATTCATTTCGGGTTAAGAGTTGTGAGGAGGTTACACTTCAGGTAAAATGAGAAGTAAGAAAGACGAAGGTCAGAGCATCAAAGTCCCAAAGTAAATGAGGATCGTCTGATCCGAGGAACACTTAAGATAATATACCAACTGTTGGATTGAGTAATGTGGAAGGACAATGTAAGCCACAAATATTATGAAGAAGACATGAGTTGTCCGATCTGAGAAATATTTCAGGAGTCATATTGACCATCCGATATATATAAAGTGGAAGGATAGGATAAGAAAATATGAAGGTTGAAGCCCTAGAGTCGCGAACTCTTGTCAACCATCGGATCTAGAAAACCCCTCGATTGTTGATCTATTCAGAGAGCACCAAGGTAGAAGTGGTCAAATTTGGCATTGACCACTTTGGGAGAAAAGGTTTGAGAACAAGTAAGATCACTCGAAGGTATAAGTCCTAAATTAAATGAGGACTGTCTGATCTGAAGAACACTTTGGGAGATATAGGACCGTCTGATCAAGTTTAGTGGAAGGACAAAGTAAGCCACAAATGTCCCAGAAAATACACAAGTCGTTTGATCTGAAGAAATACTTTGGGAGATATCCTAACCG
Source organism: Picea engelmannii (assembly GCA_009831015.1). NCBI lineage: Eukaryota > Viridiplantae > Streptophyta > Pinopsida > Pinales > Pinaceae > Picea > Picea engelmannii. The sequence continues at coordinate 248,664 of ML790336.1, read as the reverse complement.
TCAGATCGAGGAAAATAGAAGGATAGGATAAGAAAGGACAAAGGCCCGAGATCCCGAATAGTCGATTTCCTGACAGTCGTTGGATTGTGTTAACCCTTTTTGGGTTAAAAAATGACCATTGGATGAAGTCAAGTTACTTGCGGTTTACACTTCGGGGAATCTCACTTCGGGAGAATTGGGAAGTGGAGAAATCGAATTACCCAAAGTCCTGAAGGCCGAAGTCTTGAAGTGGACATGAGTCGTCCGATCAGAGGAACACTTCAGGAAGTATCCTGACCGTTAGACCAAGGAGAAGAACATGTGCCACATGAAGAGATCTATGTCATCAATGAAATGTAGCGTAATCAGATGATGACAAGTGTCAAGGTCTCATAGGTACTTTAGGCATACGTAAGCCACGAATCTAAGTGACATGTGGCACCCACTCAATCAGTTCCACGTCAACAAGTGACGTTAGCAAGTTATGTCACTCCGAGATATTTCACTTCGGGATTTTCGCCACAAAAAAATGCTCGAAGTTACGAAATGAACGAGAACAATCCATTCAATTGTTGATCAAGTCATGACCGACGATTTACTTGAAAGGTCTCTGATAAGCCTGGATCGTACATCTAAACGGAGGATTGAATATTGAACGTCCGATTTTTTTGGCGAAATCTGATTCGGGAGATTTGAGAGGTTGCAAAGGCATGAAGTCCTGAAAGATGAAGTACCAAGGAACACGGTCCCATTAGTGGAAATATGGATGCTAAAAGGAAAAGGGTGAAAGAAGAAGACAATGCTTAAATTAATAAGACCGTGGTTCTGCGCCTGTGGTCACATATAAATGGGTTGAAGGAAGCGCCTCTGCAGAACTTGGTTTCTGAAAATATTTGCAGAAATATGGAATCAAGTTAAAAAAGGGGAAATCGATCCATACCTGTTATCAATTTACGAAAAACATTCTCACTAAATTAAAAATAATTAACATTAAATGTTTGAATAATAAAAGTTATTATTGTTAATGTTAAAATGAAGAGGTGTGATGGTCCAAACAAATGGACACAATGTTTTATAGATCACACCAGTTGGAAGAGTATATAAACGAGAAATATTAGTGAGAATAAAGTGTCTCTGCAGTCCAGATCATAAGATCAAAAGCAGAAGTAGATTCCAAGAAGGAAATCTGAAGATACTTATGTAGTGAGGCTGGAAGGGAGGAGCATGGAAGGATTCATATCCTTACTAAGAAAATTGTAAAAGACAAGGGAGTTGGTGCTTCCTAGGGTTGGTGCCTTAAATACAAGGGAGTTTGTGCTTCCTAAGGTTGGTTCCCTAAATACAAGGGATTTGGTCCTTCCTAGGGTTGGTTCCCTCAAGAAGGGGATATGTGTCTCCTAGAGTTGGTGCTCTAAAGAGGATTGGTGTCCTTCACTATTCTTTATAAAACCTTGTAATTGATGTTAAATATATTTATATAATTGATTTTACATACAATTCATTGTTGATTCATTGTGATAATCAATAAAATATAAAAAGTAACTGTTCATTAGAAAATGAGAGAATATTGATTCACCCCGCCCCCCTCTCAGTATTCCAACAGTTCTTATGTTAAAATATAACATATTTTGGACAACTGGCGCAAGATGAGGATAGCCCAAAGCTTTCCAAGCAATAGAGGACACAATACTAACGGACGCACCTTCATCTATTAGCGTCTAAGGAACGTCCTGACCACAAACATGTACTGTAATATTGAAAGGAGTGTGAGAGGGAAGATGAGTTCCAATTAAAAAGGATGACCTCATTACTTGGAGGGGGTTCCACGGGAGAAGGAGGAATTCCCCCTAGCATGGGAGATTTTGTATCAATGAGAAAAACATGGGAAGTATTGGGTTTACTCTCTAGTGGGAGAGTAGGATCGACCGATGATGAGATTCGATTGACCACTGGAGTTTCATTCTCCAAGGGGAGAATGGGGTCGACATATAGAAACGAATCGACCACTTGGGTTTCACTCTCTAATGGGATAGTAGGATCAACCGAGGATGGGATTAGATTGACCACTCTGTCAACTGGTTCAACTAAGGACATGACCAGATTGACTACCTAATCAACCGAACCAACCGATGAAGGGACCAGATTGATCATTCCATCAACTACATGTGGGTTGATAGTAAGGTTGTCGTAAGCAGTCGAAAGTTGAGGTTGGGAAACAGTCATGTCTTCTAGTAATGGGAACTTGACTCTACTTTTCTTCTTCCTAATGATATACTGACTAGTTGATGGGAGGTCATCATCATGTTGTTCATAGGTTGATGACATGGGCTAGCAAGGGCGTGTAGACCATGCTTCTATAACCTTTTATAAACCAGGGAAATCCTTAAGAAGATGGATGCCCTTACAAAGCCTGTAAGGGTACTTGGGCTTACAAGCTGTTTGGGTGATATTGACATCATCAACACTCCCAACATGATTAACTATAACTGGTTGTTTTCCAACATGTTTGGCAGTGGTTGGAAGTTTGGACCCTTTCTTATTTCTCTTCTTCTTAATCTTCCTTTTATTCTTATTCTTATTCACCGGGTTACTATCTTCAAAGATTTCAATCAGAGAAGAATATGAAACGAAAGAAGAACTTGGAAGTGAAGAAGGCGAAGAATATCTTACTAGTGAAGAAGGTGAAGGATCAACATGAGGTTGATGTTCTTGGGGGGAAGTGCTTACAACCGAAGCACTTGCTGCATTCAGGATTACCTAAGTGGAAAATGACCATACCAATAATCCAATTGTGAGACCTGGAAGGCTCAAAGTAGCGATGTAAGGAGGACCAACATTTCCATAAGAAGGAAAAACAAAAGGCTCCCCCGAAGCAGGGGTTGCTTCATTGGCCGCTCCGAGAACTGATTCCATAAATACAAATCCAACTTAAGACATGTAAGGGAAAACAAACAACACACGCTAAAAATCTAGTAAGCAAGTAAGAAAACAAAACTTTCTCACAATAAACGCACTAGTCGGTGATGAAATCCAACGTCATGAGAACAATGTAAGAAGGGGTTGAGATAGAGCGGGTGGAAAAGTTACATGGATGACCTACTTAATGGAATTACACCTTAGTGAAAGATTCCAAACAAAACATGGATTTACCCTCCAAGGAGCCCGAGTGATTTTGGACAACGTCGATTCCACGTACAATGAAGACTTCCCCTTCACTGTCACCTCGTGTATTACCCTAAAGAGAAAGGCCACTAAGGTTACCAAATACAACAATTGTGCCTGGGGAAACAATTGGTAGTCTGATACACGCGCAAGGGAAGGGTAACTGTGCCCGAAATCAACTTGATAAGACCTGCATAGGGTTCTTTTCTCAAGTGAACCACAATAATATGCGCAACCACTACACCAATACCAACAAAGCAGGCTTAGTCACTCTGCTAGTCTCAATGTGACCTCATGTTTGACCCTTGTGTGAGAAGGTCTTCCCATGACAAAATGTAATAAGTGGATTTAATTCTCCCTAGAACAATATTCTATGTTTATTTACAGCTTTGGAAAGTTATATTTCACACATATTCCAAATCCCTACACCCTAATATAATGTAGGTTTTCTACCAGAAAATATAAAATGTCTAATCAATTTGTATAAGCGCTTTATTTTAAGGCTATTGTTTACTCAAGAGGAAAATGGCATGGACTAAATTATGTTTTGACTGACTCTAAACAATGCAAAGAAATGAGAATGCATATATTTCACTTCGATGAAAGCTATATTACGAGAAGGAGAAAACATTTATCATTCCCAGATGCGCAATGTCCCAAAATTTTATTAAACTCATCAATATCAATATCTTCAAGAAATGAGCCAAAGAGACTGTCCTCCATCTAAAATATTTTCTTTTAAAATGAACTATTTAGAAAAAGAAATGTTCTTTCACTAAACAATTGTAAAGAAAAAATAATGCTTTGTAACTGAAAGACACTTAAAGCAAGAGATCAAATATTTCAAAAGAACACAAGCTAAAACAAAGCAAACAAGGATAAAATTAGATTCAAACTTGTCAAGCAGAGTGTAACCAAACTCAAAAATTCACCCCAAAACCATATCTAAGATCTGGGCAAGGAAAACCACCAAAAAATTAAAAAATATCACATTCGTCGCAGGATGGAAGACTAACACAGTGCGTCGACCCTAGATCATCGTAGGTAACCGAAGGCCATAATTGGAAAATGTTGCACTATCTCTCAAGGAAGAGTGTGTCGATCCTAGATTATCGCACTATCTCTCAAAGCAGGGTGTGACGAGTAAAGGAAAAATGAAAAAATAAAAAGCATGAAGGTTTTCCAGTGAAATTAAACAATCAAAGAGTTAATCTGGATCTCCCAGTGACTTAGATAACAGAACCCAGGAAATCAAAGCAAGAAAGAAAAACAAACTAGGAAAACAATATGTTCCCTAGTATGGTCATCGATTTTATTATTGGACAAATTGATAAGTGTAGACACAAACTAATCTCCCTAACTTCAACAAGAAATTAGAACAAAACAAGATAGATTATGAAACTTTCCCTAATATTTAACTATCATGCATACTAACTAACAAGAGAAAAATGGCATACCTTTTAAATGTCGTTTTTCCTCGCTAGTGTCATCCTCGCTCCATTCCAAGGCTTATGGGATGTTGAACCTTTTAAAAAGACACAATCCAATGAAGTGAAAGAAACAATGTATACTTAACAAAACCTATGTATGTGATCAAGGAGTCATATAATAAAATAAGAATAATTTTATGGGAAAGAAATATATCACTGTATTAAAGATATGAAAAAGAGAATAAAACCAATGCCTTGATGTTGTAAGGTCCCTTCCAACAGTTCCTTCCTTCCCACACACTTATACTCCATGGATTATGAGACTGTATATTTCAAAGTCACACACAATCTATCTTGACAAAGCAAAGCTCATAGCCAATATACAAACTCCAAGCTACAAAACTCAAGAACTAGCCATTCCAAAAACTCTAACCATTCCAAAGCTAACTAGCCAAATAGCTTTCCCCATGAGAACTCTTTTCCTTTTATAAGATGAAAAGGATAGGGTGAGGAGGTTAGGATGATCCCACTAGAACAGGGATGTGACTCAGATCCAAACCGATCGGAGGCCACGTCACCCTCTAAGTTTCTATTCTAGAAACGTCAAGAAGATGTTCTTTTTCTTCGTAAACAAGATCGTCGCACCCTGAAAAATGAGAAAAATGTGACGACAACACATGCCACTATGGTGAAACCTACGAAGATCCTATATCGTCGCACCCTTAACACTAATAAAGGTGTGATGATCACTTTTTATAAGGTTTTTCCAAAGGAAGAGATAATTTTCATCTTTCTGGGAAATTATGTCTTCATATTTCTTCAGGAATTCAGGCCATTGATCCTTCTAAATAAAAAGGATAGGTTTACATCATTAATGGTCACAGGGGTGATGAAAATAATGTTTAACAACCATTTGGGCTTGATCGGGAGTCAGACAACATGAAAAAACCCCATCAAGGTTTCTTCGATAAAGTATCTGATCTTGTAAGACATACAAGACAACTTGTAAGTGAAGTGTTCTCTTGGATTTAGTATCGATGTTCGGTTGGAAAACACCATTAATCAAGAAATAAACAATAGGTTCATACCATGGTTGTGATACCAACTCAGTTTCGTTAACCATTTCTTCATAAGAAATCAAGTCTTGTACTTAGGGTGATTCATCTATGACTGAGGCATGGGATTAAGTTAACAATTCATCCAACCCTGTTCCCCTTATGGTTTTTCATTGATTTAATCTCCAAGTCATAATATTGCATGCGCATGATCCATTTGGACCACTTACTATGCAATTTGGTTTGGTTCAAAGCAGTGACTAAGAGAGATGTAGAAACAAAAAGTTGAACTTTTTGGCCTTGGATGTAATGTCAAAACAAATCCAAGGCTTTGTCAAAAGAATAATTGTGTTTCGCAAATTGAGAATAGTTCATTCGATGTGTCTTCAAATTATGGATTACAAAGGAAATTGGTCTAAGGTTCCCCTCATGGTATTTTTGCAATAAAATTGAAGAAATAGTCTCCTTTTATGAGCTAGTGTACATGACAAAATGTTTTGAGTGGTTAGGACTAATCAACAAAGGTGCAGTAGCGATGGATTTCTTAATGGAATCAAAAGCATTATCAGTTGGAGGGTCCCATTTGAACCGAATGTCTTTCTTCATTAGCTGATTTAAAGGTTTGACAACTTGAGCAAAATCAGGAATGAAGTGTCTCAGGAAGTTTATCTTTCCAAAGAAAGTTTGCATATCCTTTTTATTGGTAGGTAAGGGAAGCCTTTTGATTGCAACCACTCTCTCAGGGTCCACTTTGACACCTTCTTGAGACACAATGTGACCCAAAAGATTTCCCTCCGTTGCACTGAAAATGGTCTTCTTAGGATTTAAGGATATGCAAAAATGACGACATCTAATAAGAACTTGCCTAAGGTGATCAAAATGACTACCTCGTTCTTTGGAGAAAACTGTGAGGTCATCAAAGTAGACAACTATACTCTTAAATAACAAGCCTTTTAAAGAAATGGCCATGGAACATTGAAAGGTAATTTTGGCATTAATCAAACCAAAAGGCATCTTGTGATATGCATATGTTCCCCAACATGTAGTGAAGGTGGTTTTATGACTATTAGAAGGATTGAGGGATATCTAATTGTAACCTGAGAAACCATCTAAAAGGGACATCATTTGAGCCCCAAAGACTTGTTGGAGTATTTCCTCCATGGGTGGGACAACATAGTTATATTTTAAGGACACTTTATTCAAATGTCGAAAATCAACACACAATCAAATATCCCCAGTCTTATTCATAACAAGAACCAAAGTTGACACCCATTGTGAATAGCGAACAAAGTATATGACTCTTGTTTCTTCCATCTTGTCTAACTCAACCTTAATTGTTCGTTTTAAAGAAGATTTGTTCTTCCATTGTTTCTTCTTGTAAGGCTTCGAATCGGGGATTATGGGAATGACATGGACTATCTGTTGGAAAAATACTGAGAGGGGGGGTGAATCAGTATCTTGAGCTATTAACAATTTTTCACTTTTCTTTTACTGAAAAATATTAGTCTACTTTATAGAGACTAGTTATTGTATATTCTTATGAAAACAGTAGTGCATCCAGGGATTTCTTCATTCATCAGATGTCTTTTAAACAGTAATTCAACAAAATAAACTAACATAGATGAATATGACACATGAACACCGGTATTTAAGGTGGAAACCCAA